>JAVIWB010001199.1:0-19946 GCA_031893035.1 Dermolepida albohirtum | reverse complement strand
TGGTGTTTGGGGAGGTGTAAAACGTAGGTTATTGACCGGAGGTGCTGCGTATGGTATACCAAAGAAAGCATCAACTCTATTTTTCTCACCATAGACTTTAATCTGTGGTAGAATAATGAGCAGATAAGTATTTAATGAATAATTTGGAGTTTTTATTTACACTTGGAGCTGATCAAGCGATTTTAAAGACATAAATTGGGTAGCTTTTAGAAGAGGAATTTAATTGTTGGGAAAAATATTTGAAAAATTCTATGAAATTCCGTTTATGATGTTTAATATTTTAAATAGTTTTATCTATTATGACTACTACCTTTAACTTTATATATACAACGTTGCACTCAGAACGATAAAAAGTAGGTAAAAGTAATCTACTATAAATGTGTTTAATCCCGGGAAGGGTGTTTAGTGGTGGTTGGAATACTGAGAATTTATAGTTGTTGTAAGGGATTATCACCAATACTATAAAAGAAGATATTTTAACGACAGAAAATATGATATTTCCTTTATTTACTAAATAGTTCTAAATATTTTTAAGAAATTCGGGTCAATTTAACTTAACTATACGATACTATAGCAGTCATAATTTTCCACGACATCTTATTACATATTTTTTAAATTATATATTTTCAACAAATTAAAACAAATCGATTTTACGAAGAGAAATATTATCAAAAAAAAGAAAAAATTACCCCGGTTACAATTCCTTGCTCTAAACGAACAGTCGGACTTCTTTCAGCATATTGGGCAACCATAATCGTCAATTTTAAAATAAAAACCACAACTGTATTAATAAACATGTCAGTGATAATATTTTTATTAATAAGTATTACATATTTTTCTGGTTAGTGACAACATATTTTCTACATATGGTCGTGCGTTTTTACGTAGAAAAACTACAGATACAGAAATACTTTGCATAATATAGCTATCGCCCATAGGTATATATCCGGTGTATTCATTATTTAATTTCCGGTTTACATTTTACCAGACTCAACCTTATTTACCTATGATTTAATGCAGGCTATGGTATAGAACGTGTTTATTTAAAACTGTATATATATTCATACATATATACGGTAGCGTGCATAAGTAGATGACCACCGAATCATCATTTCATTCATTTATATAGTAAATTGTTTTAATATTAATAATACAAAAAAATAATTGCGTATAACTAAAAAGTATTAATAATGAAGATTCATAATACAAGGGTAGCCGTGTATATTTCGGGAACTAGGAACACTGTTAGTGTTGCCTCCGATTTGATGGTTGCATCGTGAAGTTTGTCATTTTTGACAATATATTTACCTAGATAGTTTTATTATCCGGTCGCTATTTTTATTGTTGACAGTAACTTGAAAATTTTGTCAGCGAAAAAATGGAATTAACTCGCAAACATTTTCGTGTAACTATTTCATAACTTTCGGCGTGGATTATCTCAACAAGAATACATTGACGAGCTGAATTCTTTATATGGTGATGAAGCACCATCGAAAACTACAGTATATCGTTAGTATAGTGAATTTAAACTTGGACGGCGTTCTTTGGACGATGAATTTTGTGAAGGTCGTCCCACAAATGTTGTTGTGTCGGAAAACATTAATGCAGTGTCTGAATTTATAATGCAAGACCGTCATGTGATATACCGTGAGATCGAGGCATCTCTAGGTATTAGTAACACCGGCGTCCATAAGATCCTGCATGAACTGTGAGAGCTCGCATTGTCATTGTGGAGAATGATCTGTCGTTTTCGGTTTGTTTTCCTTCAAAAACTTTTGGCAAACAAATAGTTATGTACCATTCGGAATTGACCAGTCTACAACTCTCTAAAGGCACGGTTGCAACGTGACCGGTTTTTCCGAGAAAACAGGCGACCATTCGTTTTGATGTGCTTCGAGGGTGAACAACTTTCGTTGGTTTTGTCTCATCTTGGAATACCCACACAGTCGACTGCTGTTTACTATCAGGCTCATACGTATAGTTCCAAGATTCATCGCCTGCGGCGACTTTATACATGTTCTTTGAAGCACCGCCATTGTATTTTTTGTGCATTTCTTGGCACCAATTAGCGAGTCCTTCTTTGAGCGGTTGTCAAATTATGTGGTACCTAACGTGAACATAGCTTCTTAACGGTTAAATGTTCATGCAGGATCTTATACACGCTGATGTTACTAATACTTAGAGATGCCTCGATCTCACGGTATGTCACATGACGGTCGTGCATTATAAATTCAGACACTGCATTAATGTTTTCCGACACAACTACATTTGTGTGACGACCTTCACGAAATTCGTCGTTCAAAGAACGCCGTCCAAATTTGAATTCACTATACCAACGATGTACTGCAGTTTTCGATCACCATATAAAGAATTCAGCTCTTCGATGCATTCTTGTTGAGATAATCCGCGCCGAAAATTATGAAAAATAATTGCAGATAAAATTTTCAAGTTACTGTCAACAATAGAAATAGTGACCAGATAATAATACTGTCAAGGTAAATATATTGTCAAAAAATGACAAACTTCACGATGCAATCATCAGATCGGTGGCAACACTAACAATGATGCCAGTTCCCGAAATATAAACGGCGACCCTCGTAATGGCTAACATTGTATTCGGGGTAGTTGAGACACATTAAACTTGATTTGCATACAGGATTTTACAATTTCCTTCTCTTACAGCAGTATGTATTAAAAAACTTCCGGATTACACAACGAAATAAAATCCATCAAAAAGGAATATGCATTTATTACATGAGCGTATACTAAAAGTACTTTAAAATGGCGCATTCCAAGTTCCTATATGCAATCTCCCAACTCCATATTCTGTCTCTAGACGTCCACTTTGCGTAATCTAGAATATGCCAATATACTCCAATGTATTTTGATAAGGATTCTATCCAACAGGGTTCAATTTTGAATTTTGAAACAGTTGTAAAAGTGACGATATATATATATATATATATATATATATATATATATATATAATACGTAGAATAATAAATAAAATGATATTTATTATATTTGGACGACATTTATTACGTTGAAAAGTGCACGAAACCAGCAAACTGTGCAAAGGTTGATAAAATTTGAAGAAATTGTATCTTTAATAGAAGCAAGACCTCATGAGAAATTTTTCTTTAACGAATACTAAATGAAAACCTGCACAACTGAGGACCTAGGATGTTAAAAATTTAACCGATCCCAGAGCTAAAACCTGGTCATTCTCATCGTCGATGATTTTCCAGAGCATTGAAGTAATAATATAATATTCGGCTGAGAGTTCAGTAGATCACTGGCTTATCACAACCCTCGAGATTATAAGAGTTTGTGATTGATGATCTGCTCTCAGGGAAGCTTTTTCGTGGTTTTAAATGGGAAACCACGGCGTGATTTAAACAAATACTGACAGACATAGATCTTAAGTCAAACCACAAGCGCGGGCTTAATAATAACTCATAGTTTGCCAAAGCGGTATGTAACTAGCGGTTTGGGGATGTGAAAGCATTGATTATTATGATTATTATTATTATTGCAATACTTAATTTCGAAGTACCCAAACCGTGGATTGTTGCTTAGTTTCAAGTTAATATAATAAATCCAAATTTCATCGCTACTAACAATGTTATACACTGAATGTACCCTAATTGAAGTTTTTCTTTATGCTATTTAACATGAACTTGTTCTTAAATTGTATGTAATTTCACGTGATCAAATTCCATTTACGCGTGAGTGATACATTGTATATAATGTAAGCATTGTAAGCCGCT
Organism: Dermolepida albohirtum; assembly: GCA_031893035.1. Classification (NCBI taxonomy): domain Eukaryota; kingdom Metazoa; phylum Arthropoda; class Insecta; order Coleoptera; family Scarabaeidae; genus Dermolepida; species Dermolepida albohirtum. The sequence goes on along the minus strand of JAVIWB010001199.1, from coordinate 16,176 downwards.
AATGTATTGAATTTATTTCTTTTAGTATCCTTATACCTTTTCAGGTATCGGATATGTGTTCAGTACAAACAACATATTGAAATTTGATCACTGAAGGTTGATATATAACCCCTTGCCACATTAATTTTCGTATTCTGTATACGTATTTCGTCAACTAAGTTGTCATCATCAGCAGATAATTAAACAGTGTCGCACCTGAAAAACTACGGCGAAAAATACCCGTACGAAAACAAACTCCGTGCGCGATCCTTACCGCTGAGAACCAAAATGTACACATATTGAAACTAAAATAAACATATTAACCTTGAATTCACAGTGTACGCCACTGGCTTCTCTATAAAACCAGCCGCATTATTCGTCAATTACATTTCAACATTTCTCGTACAATCTTTTTTGTTATTTTTAATATTATTGTGCGGCTTTCTATTGGGTTGGCAACTAAGTATTTTCGGTTTTTACTGATAGAGAGCGTTGCTTTATTTTTTGTATAACGTATGTTAGTGCTGTACTTTACCGTTTGTCGTGTGATACTAGTCACATTGACGTAACTTCAGAAGCAAGTAGTGCGTGATTTTTATTAAAGCTATTAGTTGTGGGTTAATTTTAAATGGAGTGCAGAAACGAACATTTTCGACATATTTTACTATTTTATTTCCGTAAAGGAAAGAAAGCTGCTGCGGCTCACAAAAAGATATGTGAAGTTTATGGTGCTAATTGCTTAATAGAGCGCACGTGTCAGAATTGGTATAAAAAATTCCGTTCTGGAGATTTTTCCCTCAAAGATGAGCAACGTTCTGGTCGGCCTACTGAAGTTGATGACCAAATCAAAGTCATAATTGAAGAGGATCGTCATATAACTGTTCGAGAGGTTGCGGAGAGGCTACATGTATCGCACACAACAATTGAAAAACATTTAAAATGTCTTGGGCTAGTTAAGAAGCTTGATATTTGGGTACCTCACGAATTGAAAGAAATTCATTTAACACAAAGAATCAACTTTTGCGATATGCACCTTAGACGAAATGAAACCGACCCTTTCTTAAAAAGAATCATCACCGGTGATGAAAAATGGGTCCTGTACAGTAACATAGTTCGAAAATGATCATGAAGCAAACACGATAAACCAGCTCAAACTACATCGAAAGCTGAATTGCATCCAAAAAAGATCATGCTGTTAGTTTACAACAATTAATAAAACTGGATGAAGCAATCAAAGAAAAACGGCCAGAATTGTCAAATCGAAAAGGTGTAGTTTTCCACCAAGATAATGCAAGGCCTCACACATCTTTGACAATTCTTGGGAAACTATTGGAACTTGGCTGGGAAGTGATGCCACATCCCCCATACAGACCTAATCTAGCACCATCTGATTACCATTTATTTCGAAGTTTGCAGAATTCTTTGAATGGTAAAACTTTCACAAATGACGATGACCTTCACTCGCACTTGGTTCAGTTTTTTGCTGATAAGGACCAGAAATTTTATGAGCGCGGAGTCATGCAGCTGAAAGAATGATGGCAAAAGGTCATTGAGCAAAATGGAAAATATATAATTGATTAAAAACTATTCTTTGTTTAAAAAAAAAGTGTTTTATTTTATACTACAAAACCGAAAGTACTTAGTTGCCAACCCAATAGATCACTTAGGTTACTACAATCTAATTAAGTTTTGAAACGATTGAAAAACCGTTGTTTTTGATCGTCGAAAGCTGTTTCTAGATTTTTGTTGCCACACTCGTTTTTACTTTATTCAATTGATAATAAAACATAATCACCGCTTAATATCTTTCTAATTTTCTACTTTTTTAACAGCAAAAATGTCAAATATCTGGTGTTTATAGTGTTGTCATTCCGAAAGTTTAGAATCACACCTCGTATTATTTTCACCGTTACCCCAATCGAATAACATTGAATTAAATTTAAATTTTATTGCATTATTACGTCAATAAATTTATCTAAATTATTAATTACATATTGCCAATATATTTAAATGTACCAATAAATCATAAAATAAAATTATAGTTTTTAAAACTTCGATGGGTATTAATTATAAAATTACATTTTATTAACATACACTAGTCACTATGAACTTGGCTTGAGATTGTAGGGTATAGTAATGAAATCAAAATCAATTTGGCAATGGCCCAAAAACGAAGAAACGCCGCGCTTACGCTACTTTAGATCCATTCCAATATGACAACATCGGCGTTGTATTTGTCATATTTAATGAAAATGATTATAATCTCGTCCCATTTATTTGTAAACACAGAACTGGAGCTGGTGAAAAGTGCCCTAAACACATTGAACTTGCGTTTGTCCTCTTGCAACGCTTGCGTTTTGTAACATCATTTAAGTAACATGTGGTCGTGCGATTTTGTAGTTTAAATGACGCAGGTTATGGCCATATAAGGAAGACAGTGGCACGATTTAATACAAGTCGATATTGCGTTAGTTTTGTGCTTATATGGTCACGTGCTGTCGATGTTTTAATAAAGTGCAATTTAATGGTTCTTTTTAACTAAATGAAAATGTTCCATAGAATGTTGGGTTCTATTTTTCGATTCGTTTCAAAATAAGTAAAAAAAATGGAAGTTTTATTTTCATAAAAAATTAAATTTTGATTTATTGAAATTATTAGAATATTTTGCAATATAAGCACAGTTTATTTAGATTTCCCTCTAACGTTTATTATTTTTAAGACACTTAAAATATGTAGAAAATCGAAAAATATCCACAACCTTCTGCAAAAACATACAACGAAATGCAATAAATGTATCCCTTTAGCAAAAACAAACAAAAAATTATAATTTCTGCCACTGGAGTAATTCCTAAACTCCTTGAAAGTCTTAAACTTCAATCCAAATATGTATATTGCAAAAAAAACTGTAATTTTGAACACCGACACACACAATCGTCAGATTTTTGAAACACGATGAAGAAGAAGTTAATTTCATCTGCATGTATTGGGTTGGCAACTAAGTACTTTCGGTTTTGTAGTATAAAATAAAACACTTTTTTAAACAAAGAATAGTTTTTAATCAATTATATATTTTCCATTTTGCTCAATGACCTTTTGCCATCTTTCTTTCAGCTGCATGATTTCGCGCTCATAAAATTTCTGGTCCTTATCAGCAAAAAACTGAACCAGGTGCGAGTGAAGGTCATCGTCATTTGTGAAAGTTTTACCATTCAAAGAATTCTGCAAACTTCGAAATAAATGGTAGTCAGATGGTGCTAGATCAGGGCTGTATGGGGGATGTGGCATCACTTCCCAGCCAAGCTCCAATAGTTTCCCATGATTTGCCAAAGATGTGTGAGGCCTTGCATTACTACACCTTTCCGATTTGACAATTCTGGCCATTTTTTTCTTTTTTTGATTGCTTCATCCAGTTTTATTAATTGTTGACAGTAAACATCAGAGTTGATCGTTTGGTTCCTTGGAAGCAACTTACAAAAAACACAACACAGCTTTGTAATCCCACCAAACTGACAGCATGATCTTTTGGATGCAATTCAGCTTTCGATGTGGTTTGAGCTGGTTCATCGTGTTTGCTCCATGATCGTTTTCGAACTATGTTGCTGTACAGGACCCATTTTTCATCACCGGTGATGATTCTTTTTAAGAAAGGGTCGGTTTCATTTCGTCTAAGGTGCATATCGCAAAAGTTTATTCTTTGTGTTTAATGAATTTCTTTCAATTCGTGAGGTACCTAAATATCAAGCTTCTTAACTAGTCCAAGACATTTTAAATGTTTTTCAATTGTCGTGTGCGATACATGTAGCCTCTCCGCAACCTCTCGAACAGTTATATGACGATCCTCTTCAATTATGACTTTGATTTGGTCATCATCAACTTCAGTAGGCCGACCAGAACGTTGCTCATCTTTGAGGGAAAAATCTCCAGAACGGAATTTTTTATACCAATTCTGACACGTGCGCTCTGTTAAGTAATTAGCACCATAAACTTCACGTATATTTTTGTGAGCCGCTGCAGCTTTCTTTCCTTTACGGAAATAAAATAGTATAATATGTCGAAAATGTTCGTCTCTGCACTCCATTTAAAATTAACCCACAACTAATAGCTTTAATAAAAATCACGCACTACTTGCTTCTGAACTTACGTCAATGTGACTAATATCACGTGACAAACGGTAAAGTGCAGCACTAACATACGTTATACAAAAAAAAGCAAAGCTCTCTATCAGTAAAAACCGAAAGTACTTAGTTGCCAACACAATAAATAAAAGGATAACAATAATAATACTTCTTATAAATATATAAAGCATCACAAAGCTTGTATCGACTTATCGTTTTGTGATATATATACACCTCAGTATTGGCCGCGTACAGTTCAAGCTTAAACCCATAGACATATGGGTTGAGTGAAAATTTTCCAGGCGTTAAGCTGAGGTATTGATTGGAATCTACGCCATAATAACAGTAATAATAATACAAACATACACTAATACTAACATAAAGCAACAAACAGATGATAAAATACAAACATCGGTAGTGATCAAATGAACAGAGTGCTATTACCTAAACTAATATTAAAAAAACATACATCCCATTCCATATCATTAAGACTGTTAATGCTGAACTGGGAAAAGCAATAGCATAGCTGCCACCAGTTTATAGTATAGAATAAAAGATCGAATACCAAAATAATCAAACGAAGAATCTTACAAAAACCAAACTGGCGACTCGGATTTGAAAAAAAAATCAATAATATAAGTAACAGATTAACATCATACACTAAAGGAAATATACAAAACACAAAAACAAGTAGAAACACAAAAAGAACTTGACATTTTCAAAACAAAAAGAGATTAAAAAGGTACAAGGAATCAAGTGAACGGAAACAACAAAATATTTAATTTGATAGGAATCAGAAACAATTTTACAAAAACCTAGAAAAAATGGACAATATGGAGTACTCGCCACCTAATGCTGATCAAATTAGAACAGTTTGAGAAAGCACATGGTCGCATTTTATGAAATATGACAATACAGTTACATAAGTAACTGAAGAAATTAAAAAAACAATACAAACCACTTGTAACTGGAAAACCCCAGGTGTAGATTACATATGTAACTTCTGTCACAAACACTCAACATCGTTGTATAATGGAGAAAGATGGAGAAACAAGAAAACGTGGAAGAAAAAATTCAAATAACTACCACCCAGCAAAGGAAAACTCTGGAAAAATACTACACGGTATCATTACAAAATCATGCAAGATATAAACACAGTTACAAGATTATCATGTATAAAACCTTTTCATATGCCATACCTGAAATTAGAAAAGCTGTTGAAAACAATTATTATTATACCGTTCGTATAACGTTCGAACTTAATATGAAACTTCAATTCGTCATTCTTGAAAACCAAATTATGCTAGACCAAAACAGTACATTTATAATATTTTTAATTTCTATTCTTGGTTTGTGTTTTTGGGTGTTTCGGTTTTACTTTCTTAATTCTTTTTCAAAAAATAATAAATTTAAAAACGTTTTTTTTCACTCCGTTTCATAAATTGTTTACTACATTTTCAAGTGCTTAAAATTATGTTTTAACTTCTGTGAACGCTCCTTTACGTACATGTTTTGTGACAAATTAGAAAGAAAAATTAATGATACGGTCGATATCATTCAACGATGATAAAATATTATAGTTTGAGCGGGTGTATAAATTTCGAAGTATTAATATACGCAAAACCTAGGGGCTATAAGTTTTCTAACACATTGATCTGCAAGGCATATAACAATGGTACTAAATTAGAGTTTTGTAGTCACATTAGATGATGGAAAAGAGTTCATAACTCTCAATATAGGGAGAACATTGAAAGTGCACTGAGTAATTACATTTTTCTTTCTTCGAGTAATCTAATAGATTGCTTTTTTAGGTGATCTAAGTTAATTTGTGGCATTCAAAATAGTCTATCTGCTATACCATTTTAGTGTCCCATAACATCGGTGACATAATCGAGGTGTGGTGATTTATATTTGTGTTTATATTCGCGAAGATATTTTTTATCAGTTGTAACAGGTTAATGTGGAAAATTAATAATATTTTTATTTCAATCTTTTTGAAACAGCTTCCAAAACGTAATAAGACTTTATTACTATATGTACAGGGAAAAAAATACCAAAAAAGTATTTATTGGGTCTTTAATAGATTACAAATTAAATTTTTTGATTATTTGATTTAGCTTTATATTCTTTAAGAAGAAAACAATAAAAACAATAGTATCTCAGTACCTAAAAAAAACAGACCAAAGTTACAAAACAACAGCAAAAATAAGCAAAAAGGAATACAAAATTTGTTTTGCATTTAGGTACTGAAATAATGTCCTGTTGTTTTTATTGTTTTCTTTAAGAAGAAATGCATGTCTACAGTTAAAATTACAATACCGCAGAGCGGTACAGAGAGAATTGACATAAGTTCAGATGTGAGACAAGGAAACAGTTCATCGACAATTCTACTTAACATTTCACATTATGGAGTAATTAAAAACTCAAGTCTGGCGAGAATGATAAATCAAAACTCAACACAAAATGTAAATTACGCAGACGACATTGCGCTTATATCAAAACAAGAAGACCCCGGGACAAAAAAAAACTGATGTGTCTGACAAAGAAGACGAAAAGAGGGATCTAATAACAAAGCAAAAGAAAATAAAATTTCTTAGAAGCGCACTAATAACAGATAACATAACTAATTTGACAATGGTGGAATACCACTTACAAAAAGTGGAAAAATCTGCAGGTTATCTTCAACAGGAAAAATGATAGAACTTCAGAAATTAGTGAAAGAATCGAATGACGGAAATCTCAGAAATACGATCAAAATGAAACTGGTAACAATATACGTAGCTGAAACAATGAGCCTAATGGAAAAGACGAATAGAAATTGAGAATAATTGAAAGGAAGATAAGAGAAATGATGGGACCACAGAAAATACAAGAAGAAATTAGACAACTTGTGAACTATGAGGTCAGAGAAGTTAAAGAAGAAGACATTCTTAAGTTTATAAAAATGATGGGACCACAGAAAATACAATAAGAAATTAGACAACTTGTGAAGAGGAAAAACAAAAGATAAAAAATTAGATGGCAGAGCCAAGTGGCGAAGGATATGCAAAATATTGGAATAAACAGTTGGATGGGTGAGATTTAAGACAGAAGAGGGTGGGAGAGGATATGTAATAAACCAAAGACATATTAGATTGTGTAAAAAAGGAAAAATATTCAGTTGTTCGACCTGTATGTATATATGTGTGCATAAAGTATTGTATTTACTAAAAAAAATGATTTAATTACAATGAAATAAAAAATAAAAAATACATTGTTGTTTTGTTAATAAAATATAAAGAATTTTCAGCAAAATTGAAAAAGTAACGTAGTGTTGATAGCTAAATATTTATAGAGTAGTGAATAATTTTAGTTTTTATGACATATAAAAAGATATTCACAATTATTTCAAGAAATATCAAGGTCAATTTGTATTAGATAGAAAATCGAATTAATAGAATTTTTCCGATTGAAAAAGAACCTTTTATTTATTTTTTAATTTAGGGTATTACGTACATAATTAATACTAGAAAATGTATGCTCAAGTTATAGATATAATTATAAAAACAAATTAATAATAATTCTAACCTCAAATTCCAGAGAGTTTTCAAAATATTAACGATGGCGACGCCATGAAAACACAGCCAGTGATAGCGAAATGTTATTTTTTTTAAATATGGATTTCAACAGTAATTTACCTGATAATGAACTACTTTAAGAAATATAAACAAGAAGGGAACGTATAGTAGTAAGAACGTGGGGTTAGAATTAAAGAGTAAAGACAATCTATAAACAACTCGGTCTACGCTATTATTAGCTCTAATATATCTTTAGCTTCTCACTCGTTTAGTCGCCATTCTATCACTTCATTGAAAACTTCTCTTTTAATGTACAATGTGCGGTACATGTGCGTGAAATTTAACAATTAAATTTACTTTCTTTATAGTCGCGGTAAGTTTTACTACATTTATTGTTGTTGCTGCATGTTTTGCTTTTCTTTTCGTTCTGTTTTGTATTTCTAATGTTTTAAAGTACATTATAGAAGGTGTTCTGTGTTCAATAACATCGGGAATTCCTAATATTCCACGGTGTAACTATTTTTTCACGTTTTCGATGTTTCTGCTTTCATGTAATTGAATCGAAATTTCTAGATTTTTCGCATTATTTTTTTCGAATATGCCGGCTCGATGTTTTTCATTAATTCGACTTAGTTTTATACGATTTTTTTCACGGAAAACGAACACGTTTCTTTAAAAATAAATTCTGATTGTAGTAAATTTAGTTTGATACTCTTTCTTTATCTTTGGTTCATATTAAAAGTAAGTACCACTTTATTTAACCTATGGCAAAACAAAATAATTTTTTTTAAATTAAATTATTTTTTTTTTAAATTCATCGATTCAAATGAATTATTATTATTGTTTGTGCATGTATTATATTTGTATACGCACGTCTCCTTTAAAAACGATCTTTAATAACAAAAAAGTATTTTACTTTTGCACTAAAAGTGTTTCTAAATTTAAATTTGATGTTTTTAGTTGATCGACATCTACATGTCTAGGTATTCGAGTTATATTTAAGCACAACCCAATTTTATTGTACTTTTAATGCATTTTATAACGTTTTTATGTATTAAAAAAATTTTTATTTTTTATTTCTTACAATATTTTTATCGCATTACATACAACGTTGCATTCCAAGAAATGATACATTAACATTTTCACATACACATATTTGCATTCCACGTATTGTATTTACATCCTGTTTGTATTTTCTTTTATTACTTAAATGTATAAAACTGTCAATACGTACAGACATAAACGTTAGGACAAAATTGGTACTAAATTTAGTATTCAAAGGATGACATTTCTTTTACTTAGTCTCAAGGACATGTCCAACACAATTATTTACTTGTATGCACGTATCTTCAGACGCCAGATAAACTTTCTGCATCAACCCAGAACAATCGACCTATTGTTTTTTTTTAAATATAATCGATTCGGGTTGTATGAACTATAATTTTCATTTAAACAAGCTTGTTCTTGCAAATCAATACTGTAAATCACATCCATTCTTCGTGCAATATATACAGTTGTTGGTCATTAAATTATATCCATTTCGAAAAATTATTTTAAGACATTTTTACAATAACATTTCTTGGAATAAATATGTAAGCACACGGTACTTTTAAGAGAAGGATAACAAGACATGTAACAATGTTGTTACTCAGAGATTATTTTTTTAATTAAGCCATCTGTGTAACAATCCTATGACAACAGGTAGCTAGGTAATATCTTTGATAAATTCGAACTTTTATAACCAATTCTCTTGTAGTAAAGATAAAGTGTTTTGAGATTAAAATTAAATCCCTTATGAGGGCGAGTCCGTGACATGAAAGTAAAGAAAAGAACTTCGAAATTATGTTTATTTCTCTGTCACCGCGATACATATTGACCAGGGATGTTCAAAAGTTCCTATACTTTGATAAGACTCAAAATTCGTTGAATTAAACATCCATGGTTGGGTGTGCAAAAAGGTGCTAATTTGACGGTGGTGAATCCGGCGAATAAAACGGGAATGGCAACAAATCGAAGCCTAATTCGTTAATTATTGTTATAGCAACAACCCATACCACATTTGGGGCCATGCGTTGTCTTGGTGGCAAATTATTTTTTTCCAAGCTAAACTAAGACGCTATAATTTATCTAAAAGACTCGTTGGTTTAGTCTTTTGAAAGGTAATCAATCAGAAGAATACCGTTTGCATCCTAAAAAAGTAAGCCAAAAAGTAGAGGGGTGGAGGGAAGAATCACTGTGCCTCCACTATTTAGATTGTTGCTTTGTTTCAGGAATATAAATAAAAACTCAAATCTCAGTGGTAAATCGGTACGATGGAATGCTCTTTTTGCACTTGTCTCCATTCAGCATTCCACCATTTTGCTTCGGGTTCGAAATACCACGTTTCAGACCAAGTTTAAGAACTTACAAGAAATTTCAATGAAGTGTTTGCAGTCCTCAAACCAATTCGTTTTATGGCCCAGACCTTCCATCAAAATGTATATAATTAATTTTGAAATTCCCACGTAGATTATTTTTGGTTTTTCTGGCAGAATCCGGTTTTTTTTTGTTTGTTAACTTCTTTTAGTTCAGTTTTAGAAAGGCCTTTTCGCTATTTTCGAGCATCTTAGGGCCACTTTGGAATTATTTAAACCACATTAGTCACCTTATGCTTTACTAAACACTTTCTTTGAAACTTAGTTTCCAAATTCGTCAGCCCAATTACTTTGGGCGATATCGCAACTCAACTTTTAATGGAACAAACATCACGAGCAGATACATTATTAAAAAGTTTTCGACTATAAAACGATACAGTATTTGAGAACACTAGTTTCTTCTATTTTTTAAGATATGTCTCTTTTTTCTTTGATAGAGGATCTAGGTTACGTGTAACTTGTAATATCTCCCTTATTTGAATAAGTGAGGTTACAAGGACTACCTGAAGAGATTAGGAGGAAATTGTTAGCATCTTCCTTAATAAGTAGAAGTTTCATCGTTCCCATTAAATATAAATAACATATAAATCGAAATCGAAACGTCATTCATTTACTATCTATCTCGTATATATTATATATTGTATATAAGTTGTGGAAAAAATGTCCAACCTCGGTTATGAATCTAAATAAATAACCTTCCGAAGATATTGGTTTTGGACAATCACATGAATGCTTGAATATTATTCTGAGACTATACAAAATGTCAAGAAAGTACGACATAACTTTATATATACAGTTTTTGGAAATAGTAATATTTTCCCTAGACAAAGCTAGTTATCAATACTACCTTCTGGGGCGTTTTTTCTCTTTATAATAACGGGTGTTTTTTTTAGAGGTATAGAACTTTGAAATGGAATAAAACAAATATGATTTTTTTTAATTGACATGAAATTTACTTTATTCGAAAGATAATCTTCTGGCATTATAATTTAAATATGACTTCTGGCATATGACCGCCACGACTGGCTCGGACGTAGTCTAATCTGGAGGGCCAATTTTCGATGACTTTTTCCAACATTTGTCGCCGTATATCGGCAATAACGCGGCGAATGTTGTCTTCCAAGTGGTCAATCGTTTCGGGCTTATCGGCGTAGACTAGCGACTTAACACATCCCCACAGAAAATAGTCAAGCGGCGTTAAATCGCACGATCTTGGAGGCCAAATCACGGGTCCGAAACGTGAAACTATGCGGTTACCAAACGTTTCCTTCAATAAATCAATTGTGGCACGAGCTGTGTGACATGTTGCGCCGTCTTGTTGAAACCACAACTCCTGCACATCATGATTGTTCAATTGAAGAACGAAAAAGTCAGTAATCATGGCTCTATAGCGGTCACCATTGACTGTAACGTTCTGGCCAGCTTCGTTTTTAAAGAAGTACGCACCAATTATTCCACCAGCCCTAAAGCACACCAAACAGTCAGTTTTTCTGGATATAACGGTGTCTCAACATACACTTGAGGATTATCATCACTCCAAATACGGCAGTTTTGTTTATTGACGTATCCATACAACCAAAAGTGAGCTTCATCGCTAAACAAAATTCGATTATGAAAATCGGGATCAACGGCAATCTTGTTTTGGGCCCATTCACCGAATCTACGCCTTGCTAGGTGATCGTGTGGCTTCAATTCTTGCACGAGTTGGATTTTGTAAGCACGCAAACCTAGATCTTTCCGCAAAATCTTCCATAAAGTGGATGGACACATATCCAATTCCTGTGCATGATGGCGGATAGACTGATTCGGGTCTTCCTCTACGCTACGCTCTACAGCAGCAATGACTTCTTCTGTACGCACTGTACGACGTCTCTCTGGATGTGTGTTATCATTTAGAGTATACGTGGTGCGAAAACGTTCCATAGTTAATCGAATTAATTGCTCTGATGGACGATTATGTTGACCGTAATATTGACGTAGTGCGCGATACGTATTTCGAACAGAACCATGATTTTCAAAATAAATTTGCACAATTTGCAAGCGTTGTTCAGGCGTCAGTCTATTCATGTTGAAATGACAAACCAAACTAAATATAAATCACTTAACAGCTGACAAAATGGCCGCCAGTTAAAAAAGTGTTGCCAACTTAAAGTTCTATACCTCTAAAAAAAACACCCGTTAGTAGTTTTTACATATTTGAAACCGGGAATCAATGAACCCGTCTTAGAAAGTTGGGACCAAGTTATTTGAAGGTGATTCTGCGTAGATACTATAGACTCCTGTCGCGTAGTAACTAGTTGAATTATAAGGTAGCAGGTACCAGGTCTATATTGAGAATTTGTACATGTTTAAATTATATATATAAATCGGGATATTTATTAGGCAAGTCACATTTTATATATTCTCATATAAAAGCTATAAATGTGTGTGTTATTATTTACCATAAACCCGCAATAGAATCGTATATGTACACGCAAGGATAAATATTTCGAAATTTCAGTTTCACTGGTGAAAGTATTTATTGAAAATGAAATGAATATTTTAGTTCTGCAAATCTTTTATTGTTATTAATATTTATTAAGAAAACAAAGGCCGTTTCTTCGAACAGATTGTATGTTGTACGTCAAGAGAAGTGTAGATGGAATTTAAAAAATATTTTGAAAAAAAATAAAATATACGTAAGTTCTAAAAAGGACATATTACAATAAAAACGACGAAAATTTCTCGACATAAATATCAATATTACAGTAATATAACGGGTCTTGCAATAAGAGGCTTCATTTTGATATATAAAAAAACGAGTATTTTTAAGTGAAATCATGGGATATTTATTTAATTGTAAAGAGAAAGGTATGCCATTAATAATGGAAAACAATATCAGCCAAATGGCCACGGATACGCTTGCAGGACCATATTCTTTTCATGAAATTTTCCATCACCAATTCGCACATTTGCGACTGTATGTCGTCGATAACTTCACGAATTTCAACTTTGAGGAATCGATTATGGGCCATTGGCATAGACCTTATCTTTCACGTAGCCCTAAAGAAAAAAAGTCTAAAGGTGTTAAATCACAAGATCTCGGTGGCCAATTGTGATCGCATCTTCAAGAAATCACACGGTCAGGAAACTTTTCACGCAAAAGAGCGATGGTATCGTTATTTGTGTGGCACGTAGCGCCGTCTTGTTGAAAATAAACGTCGTCCACATCAATGTCTTCCAATTCCGGCCATACAAAATCATTAATCATCGTTCAATAACGCAATCCATTCACCGTAACAGTTGCTCCAGCCTCATTTTCGAAAAAGTAAGGTCCAATGACCCCGCCTGACCATAAATCGCACCAAACAGTCACACGTTGAGGATGGAGAGGCTTTTCAACAATAATTCTTGGGTTTTCCGAGCCCCAAATGCGACAATTCTGCCTGTTAAGGTAGCCTCCGAGGTGAAAATGGGCCTCATCACTGAAGATGATTTTTCGATGAAATTCCGGATCAGTTTGATGCATTTCAAGGACCCAATCGGCAAAGACTCGACCTTGTTGATTGTCAGTAGGTGTGAGTCCTTGTGTTAACTGAACTTTAAAAGCCTTAAGACCTAAGTCTTTATGCAAAATACGGTGTAATGTCGTTCGTGGAATGCCCAATTCCAAAGATCGACGACAAATGGACAAACCTGGGTTTTGCTCAACACTATGGGCTACAACAGCAATATTCTCAGTTGTTCTTGAGTGCCGTGCACGAGATCGATGTTAAGACATCACTAACTTGTCCCAACAGCTCAAATTTCTCCACCAGTTTCACAATTGCTGGTCGAGAAGGCGTTTAACGACGACCCAAAAATACTTTAGTTTTGCGAACTGTCAACGCGAAATTTTCACCATTTTTGTAGTGAATTTTAATAATTTCAATGCGTTGTTGTTGAAGCATATATCGTTCCATTTTTATTAATGGTAATTTTTACTTGTCATCTGTCAAGTAGTTACAGGTTGAGTTAAAATGGTGGGCCATTGTAAATGAGATGTCTTATTGGAACACCTTTTAGTTAATACTTAAGTGGTGACTGTAACCTCTATCTTTTTTTTGAGTTATGTCGTCAGAGGATATATAATCAGTATCATAATCGCTTGTATAATTAACTCTTATATCTATAAAGTCTCATTTTCAAAGTACCAATCTTCTTTCTTTGTAATTTTCGCAAATTCCTCTTTTGCTAACGCTTTTATAGAATAATAATAAATAAATAAATACGTATAAATTTTCTTTCCGTGCCTCTTCATGCATTTTTTGTTATTACCTAGTGTAGACGCTTTAATTCAAAATTGTTAATAATCGATTAATAATACTCACTTGTACACACTGTTACTGATTCAAAGGTTAAACAATAATAAGAAAACTGCCTTGTCTCTTAAAATGTTATAGTAAGCGTAATCACTTCATAAGGGGGTGTCACCCGATTATAGCGCCTCCCTTTCACCCACAAACTAGTATATTGGCTTCAAGTTAGTTGACTCTTGATGATCATACATTAGACAAGTAACTAACTTAAAGCCAATATACTAGGTTTGTGTGCATAAAAGGAAAGCACTGTGACATCCATAGACACCCCCTTCTTATGAAGTGATTACGCTTTTCTATAACGTTTTAAGAGACAAGGCAGGTTTACTATTATTTTAACCTTTAGAAATCAGTAACAGTATATTAAGTCAGATTATTTATATAAATTGATTATTTAACAATTTAGAATAAAGCATCTACACTAGGTAAATAACAAAAAATGCATGAAGAGGCACGGGAAAAGAAAATTATACGTATTTATTTATTTATTATTATTCTATAAAAGCGTTAGCAAAAAGGAATTGCGAAAATTACAAAAGAAGAAGATTGGTACTTGAAAATGAGACTTTATGATATAAGAGTTAATTATACAACAATAATATGATTATATATCCCTCTAACAATAAAGGTCTAAGTCACCAGCTAACTATTAAACTAAAAGGGGTTTCCCAATAAGACATCTCATTTACAATGGCCCGCCATTTAACCGAACCTGTAACTACTTGACAGATGACAAGTAGAGACCCATTAATAAAAATGGAACGATATATGCTTCAAGACAACGCATTTGAAATTATTAAAATTCACTACAAAAATGGTGAAAATTTGCGCATTAACATCGCAACTTAAAATTATTTTTGGTCGTGGTTAAACGCCTTCTCGACCGGCAATTGTGGAAACTAAATCTAGCTGTTGGGACAAGTTCGTGATGTGCTTAACATCGATCTCGTGCCACGGCACTCAAGAACAACTGAGAATATTGTTGTAGCCCATAGTATTAAGCAAAAATTAGGTTGTCCATTGTCGTCGATCTTTAGAATGGGCATTGCCACGAACGACATTACACCCGTTATTTGCATCAAGACTTAGGTACTAAGGCTTTTGAGAAGTTTCAGTAACACGAACTCGCGCCTACTGACAATCAACGAGGTCAAGTTGTTTGCCGATACGGTGCTTGAAATCATCAAACTGATGCGGAAGTTGATCAAAACGGCCACCATTTAGCCTCGGAGGCTACCTAACGGCAGAATTGTCGGCATTTGGGGCTCGGAAAACCCAAGAATTATTGTTGAAAAGCCTCTCCATCCTCAACGTGTGACTGTTTGACTACAGGTTTTTTCGTAGGGCAGTTGGACCTTACTTTTTGAATAGGATGGCAGACTGTTACGGTGAATGGATTGCGTTATTGAACGATGATTAATGATTTTTGTATGGCCGGAATTGGAAGACATTCATGTGGACAACGTTTATTTTGACAACGGCGCTACGTACCACAAATAACAATTCCCATACTTTTTGCGTGGAAAAGTTTCCTGACCGTGTGATTTCTTGAAGATGCGATCACAATTGGCCACCGAGATCTTGTGATTTAACACCTTTAGACTTTTTTCTTAGGGCTACGTGAAAAATTAGTTATGCCAATGGCCCTAAATCGATTCCTCAAAGTTGAAATTCGTGAAGTTATCGACGACATACAGTCGCAAATGTGATTGGGTGATGAAAATTTCATGAAAGAATATGGTATGGTTAATGCATGGCCAGTTGGGCTGATATT
>JAVIWB010001198.1:0-19400 GCA_031893035.1 Dermolepida albohirtum | reverse complement strand
CTAATGAAAAGATGACGAATGTTAAGAACATTTAGAGAAATAATACACTTATCAATAATCACCTGCGAATTCGGAAGCTATACATATTATGGGCAGATCTTTCTTTAATAGATGATAAGTGTTGAATCATAGCACACCATGTTTAAGCAATTCTAATCTGACCAACATATAGAGCTCGAGCTACAACTATTTGAAACAAATAACGATATAAATTTTAGATTATCCAGCATATAGTCTGGATTTTGTCTCTTGTGGTGCATTATTTCCTTACGTAATAAACCAGTTGAACGCACGCAAATTTCCGATTAATGCAAATTGGTGGTTTTTGAGAATGTATATAATTTAATGGCGAAAGAGAACGGAATTAATGATTCAATTGAGTGGTTTATGTACATCAAAAAATGCATTAATAAAAATTGCCAATAATTCGGAATTTATTTTACATACAACAAGACTGATAGAACGACCTGTGTATAAGAAATTATTATTGATATAAATTCTGCTGGCATTTACTAAACGAATTGGAAAACTTACCTGTTCCCTTCATTGCTTTATCACTGGTAGCGTAACTGTTAATTAAAGATAAACTTTCTTGAAATCTAGCATTATTAAGTCCAACAATATTCCCCAACATTTGAGAAACAGATATTATAATCTGTAGATGTACTCTGGTTAAACTCTTTCTTCCAGTAAATTCAAAATTACTTCTCATCAATAAATATAGAATTGCACACGATTCTTGCCTCACAGATGGTAACCGACTATTGCAGCATCTGAGTAGTTCGTAGCATAATCTTCCACACAGAATGGCATTGCCTAAAATCCGCATAAATAAAAACTAAAAGAAAGAAAAAGAAAATGTTATCGTTACCTTTAAAAAGAACAATGGAATAATTGTTAATGAAGGCTCTCATACCGGCAAAAACATGTTTAAATAGATTTTCGCTTTGCCCAATTTGTATGAATGTGATGTAGATATCAAATATTTTCTTCATAGTGGCATTATCGCCTTCATTCAAGAGCAAGTTGTTTCGAAAATGCATGCAATACAAGCCCATGCAATCCAATGTTATTAGTCCGATTTCATTTGTTAGATGTTGTTCAAAAATTGCTTGTTGTTTTTTTAGAATTTCGTTTTCTGAAAATATGAATAAATTGTTTTTTTAACTATTAGCTGAAAGCATCTGAATAATAATTTATTCCAATAAAATTTATATTTATTAATCATATCAATCAAACTAATATAATCATATTTGTTTAACTTCTGCAAAAAATAAACATAAGGAAAATCATTTATTATAGCTTTATATGATTATTACGAAGTTAAATTAAAATAATCAGTTATCAGATAATTTTTAGTTATTATATTAACAAAGTATATGTATACTATTCTATTGCTTTCTTATGAATTTTAAATTTACTTAATCTGCATAGGTAATCTTGATGGCGCCTGTGGTTGATTAACTTAATCACTGACTGTTGATATATAACATTCTGTATACGTATTTCGACAACTAAGTTTTCATCATCAGCAGATAATTAAACAGTGTCGCACCTGGAAAACTACGGTAAAAATACCCGTACGAAACAAATTCCGCACACGATATTTACCGTTGAAAGCCAAAACGCACAGTTTTTTAAACACAAACGCACACCATTGTGTGCAGTGTGCGGCTTTCAACAGTACAGACCGTGTGCGGAATTTGTTTCGTATTTATTATGCCGTAGTTTTTCAAGATGCGACACTGTTTAATTATCTGCCGATGATGACAACTTAGTTGTCGAAATACGAATACAGAATACGAAAGTTAATGTGGAAAGGGTTATATATCAACCTTCAGTGATTAAGTTAATCTACATATTCTAAGTTATTCACATTCACTTTACAATACTATGCATACAATTTTATCAGGTTTAGTAATAATTAATGTCGTTTTGCAGCACAATTACTTTCAATATCTAATGAAAAGTTACCTTTCCAAAATTATTTAAATCATCCTTAGCATTATCGATTGTTAACATCTTTATTGAACGAATTGCAAATATTTGCTAAAGAATTCTTTGCTTTTCTTCTCAACTTATGGAGCGTGCAATGCCTAAGCCTAAAATGTTTTCATTCACCACTTGCCAAATTTTAAAAGTTTAATAGAAAAGCTAGTTTTCACGCACAAAATAATATTGAATAAACCTCACACTTTCTATACATATAAAACAATTTTAGTTATTTAGATTATCACCAGACTGCTTTACCAATGCACGCTATGAAAATGATATTAGTTATTACTTAATATTAAAGAATGAGTTATACGTTTTTAAATGCTTTTTATATAAAAATTAGGTAAATTGGTTTAAAAAACCTATAATTTCTTTGCTGCAAATAATTTGTTCTGTAATAAATACTTTTTGGTGAATTTTGCCTGTAGACTTTTGAGGTTGATAACCATAGCATTTTTCTGGTCTTTGGATTTAAACCTTCGGCATTTTAACGAGTTGCTATTTACCAACAGTCACTAAAGAAAAACATCTGGAGATCTTACGTCTTGATAAATGTCAATAGAAATGTAAATCAAATCTGAAATCCATTGTATTACATATTCTACTTGATATTTTTATAGGCATATATTTATCAAGCGATTTTTTGTGATTGTTTTGTAGGCACCACTTATTCTTTACGGTAAAATTTTTTCTAAGCGCTGTGTAAGTAATAATGGTTACTTTATACACGCTTATTTCCTTTACCGATGATTTTAGGCTAGATGTTAGTGATAGTGCTTCAACTTGTACAAGAAATTTTTTCATAGTACATTTGCGCAACAGAATACAGAATACGAATGGAACACTTGTTTATTCATTACAATCGCCTTTTGATCAATTAACAATTTCCTAATGTAAATATTAATTACGGTGTATTTAGTCAACACAAACATTGAATTGTTCAATATTTTGAGATTAAACATCGCATTCGCAAAGGAAAGTCAACAGACCATATTCGTGATACCCAAGCTCGCGTTGACTGACGTTCGAAAAAAATCTTATGGAAATTGTCCGCACAAATAGCTAATTTTTATAAAACTGTATAACTAAAATAATTAGGTGCATTTAATTATTTACAAGGTTGTTTGTGATGAGCTGTTATAGGATACTTGAAAAGAAACATCATATGTGCAGTCAAAGTTTTTGTTATACTAAAACAGTATCTTCGCGATGATGAATATTATATATTACAATAATTTGTTCAATAATTATTTAAATGATAATTCAATTTTAAATTTAATCTGTTTCACCGATTAATCCTCGTTTCGTTTATAATATTAGATGACTAAAACTTCTAATTTTATCAAAACTAAACTACATTTATTTAAAATTGGTGTGTGAATGGCAATAAATATTACAATTTATGATTATAGGTCCTATATTTTTCTATTCAACAGTTATCCCAGGAAGATATCTTACAGCTATTTTTCAAGAATTCATTGCACAATTGTTTGATAATGAATCATGCTATAAATCAAGGTTTGTAGCTTTCCCGATTATCATATTCAGCACTTATAAACTGTTATTTATTTGATCGAACAAGAAGCAATGTTCATTCAAACCAGTTTCATATTATTGACGATTTGAATCAAGTCATTCAGAAGGGACTTAAAATAACTACAAAAAGAAAAACTTCACGTTATTGCGAATACGAAATTAGGAATTAATTTATGTTTGCAACAATAATGATAGATATTTCCAACATTTCTTATAAATTATGAAAAATAATCTATCTTCTTGAAATAAACTTAATGTTTAATAAATATTGTTTTTTATATTATGAAATTTCAGTATTTAGCACCAAAGTTGTCCGCGAATATTCAATATTTTCCGGCATTAAATAATTTGAAACGCCACTGGCTGTGACTGCAATACTACCAACTTATTTGAAAATTAGATCAAAAATTCACCCTCAATCATTTTGGTACAATCTGTATTTCAAAAATGATATGACACTCTAATACATATATTGTGCGACCATTTTAATTTGGCCGGCGGAAAAAATGTGAACTAATACGCAAAACTCTTGACCTCTCACCTCCTTAACCTATATATTCAGCTGAAGTACAGTCAAGTACAATATCATAACTATTTTGATTAATTTGTTGTTTAAGTTTATAGGTTAGTTTGGTGTTTCTTGTAATTTCGTTAGTTTATAGTTTCTTTTTTATTTCCCGTTTCCATTTAAATCCTGTTTCGTTTTTTTATTCACTATTAACTGTCCTTTTCAGGGCTAAAGCGTTTTTTGTCTGATTTCCAGGTTACTAATGTTAATTTAAGTGTTGCTATCATGTGTGTGATATAATTTATTTTTAGATATATTACAAACATTCCTAAGAGAAAATCCGAGCAGAGTAAAGTGCTCACACTACTGCAGAATATTAAAACATTTTGTGTTGACCAGGTTATAATTCGTGTGTCAGCAATGACAGGAAAATCCGAGAGAACAATTCGCCGAATTAAGCAGACGCTTTGTAAAAAGGAAAATGAAGCACCTCGGGCCGAACCACAATCTTCATCGATGGATACTGCTAGTTCAAGCTCCATAAAAAGATCTCCTCGTATTTTGCTAGATGATGCAGACAGGTATAAAAATATTAACTTTTGTGTGAGCATTTATTATATCATTGATTTTCTGTTGTAGATGTGTACTTCGCAATAAAATTAATTCATTATATGTAGTTGACAAGACTGTGCCAACTCTAAATATCCTACATGCGTTCATGGTGAATGAAATCCAATTCAAAGGTTCAAAAGAAACATTACGGAAACTATTAGCTGATATGGGATTTAAATATAAAAAGAGTGAGTCAAATAGAAGATATTTGATGGAGCGATGATATTGTGGCATGGAGAGCTCGTTATTTACGTTTCCTAAATGCAAATGATGAACGTGGTGAAAATAAAAGACCTGTTGTATATTTATACGAAAGCTGCGTACAGTTAAAAGGTACAAACCAATGCCAGAATATGTAATCGATGAGTATGCTAAATCCAAGGGTCATACTGTATTATGCCTTCCTCCATATCACTGTGATTTGAGTCCCATAGAGCTAATTGGGAGTATGGTTAAAAAAAAAATAGCCTCACAATATTGGAACTACAAATATGGAAAAACTCATTCACGAAGCAGTAAATCAAATTACTCCAGAATTATGGAGAGTAGAATGTAACCACATCGATAAAATTAGAAAAGACTATATGACAAAAAATTTGTTGTTTGACAACGAAGAAGAAAGATTTATTATTCATCTCAGTGCATCGAACAGTGATACTTCATATAGTGATTCTGAATAAAAATGTTTAAAAAACGTATGTGTTTCTTTGATATATGAATAGCATAAATATATTTTATTCTGTAATGTAATCAATAAATGTGTAAATAGAGTATAATATTGTCACTTTTTATTTTACTCCTTAATCTCCATAATGGTTACTACTTTTTGATTATATAGACAACCAAGCAAAAAGCCTTTGTTGTATACTTTAATAGGTTGCAGTCATAACCACACATTCACATGTCAAACTTTTGAATTAAGCGCTACAAATTTTTTTCTCGGAGTGTATCTTTTAAAACGATCATGCTGCTTGACAGACCAAATTGGATTGGTCGCACTTGTAGTTACCATAAACTGAAACCTAATTGATGATAGCTAAATCTTTTCAATAAAGTATTATTTAATACATAAAATTCTCTTTACATTTATTCTAAACTAATTTTGCCTTTGTTTATTCAGCCAGTTATTTAATGAAATATATTTTTGTGCAATTTCTATCCATCATCTAATTTTATAACTGCTATAAGAGCTTTTATGCACAACAAAAACTGCTTCTTTATATAAAAAGAAATGTAAAACTAATTTAATTCCAGATATTTCAATATATAAAAGTATTCTACCTTAGAAAACAATAGAAACTTTTGTAGATTGATTAGTGTATAAAAATTACAGTATTCCTCAACTTACTGAACAATATCTTCCAAAAGCATCAATTTACGCCTAAGGTTAAAACTGATTGTATGTCGCGGACTTTTATTAATCTACGAGCATTGACAGTATAAATGTAATGAATGTGAACAGATATTCACGCGATCACGTACCTGAACCTACTAAACTCTCTCTATTTTCACGAGTGTGAATAATCAATGTGCTGGTATTTTCGTGAGCAATATCGGCAGGATTCATTCTTGCGGGTAACGTGTGAGCCTTTGCAGTACGACTTTTCGTTGTTTCTAAGTTTGGTCCCTTAACAACAATCACGTTTCGAGCTCCGACATATTTAAAACAATGAAGACACATCTCCAAAAGAGAAAAAAAATTCACAACATCTACATCTGCACACTTCTGCCACCATGATATCAACTGACTCTCGCCCAAATATTTAACAACAAATAGGAATATAATTAAAATGTCTCGAACTTCAGACGGCTGTAATTTGTCATAACGATTAATATGAGACGATTGTGATATACTGAGGCCTCTCTTGTGTGATCTAACGTCACCATTCTTGGAAATCTCCTCACGTGTCTCTCTAACTATCGTTGTTTCTTGAGATATGTTAGATTGGTTATCACCTGATATTGTCGAAATGTCTGATTCCAAACTCATCGAGCTAAAGCCATTAACAATTGCTGCAAAGAGATTTCAGAATTAAGTATACCATTTGGCTTAATTTGCTAAATATTTGATATACGAGGGAGAGTTTTTATATTCGCGGAATGGGGGACAAGGGGTGGAAATAAAAAAACCAAATTATTTTTCTTTTTCAATATATTCACCTGCAAGACGGATACATTTTTTACATCTTTCAATTAATTTATTTATACCCTCATAAAAAAATGATTTCTCTTTATCTGCAAAATACGCCGAAACTGCCTCCTTGACTTCATCATCGGCAGTAAATTTAATGCAGGGCAGCTAACACAACGCGGCTCTTGTGGACGGGCGCATTGTCGTGCAAAAGCAGAACACCTTTTGTCAATTTTCCCCGCCTTTTCTCTTTAATGGCTTCTTTTAGTCGCTCTAATATTGAAGCGTAATATTCTCCGATTATAGAAACACCTTTATCTTTATAATCAATCAACAATATTCCTTCCGAGTCCCAAAATACCGTTGCCATGAGTTTCCCAGCTGATTGTGACACTTTAAATTTCTTGGGAGGTGCTGTGCTCTTTTTATGCCACTGCATGGAGTCTTGTTTGGACTCAGGTTCATAATGATGAACCCAAGTTTCGTCTCCAGTAACAATTCCACTCACACTCACTCACACCATCCTTGTCTTCATTACAGAGGTCCAAAAATGCACGCGAACACTCTACGCGCTGTTGTTTTTGCGGCGGCGTGAGCATTCTCGGCACCCATTTTGCGCTGACCTTAGACATGCCGAGATGATCATGTAGGATTTTAAAAATTGTTGTATCGGATACTCCAACCATTTCTGCGAGTTATTTCTTCTTTAGTCGAGCATCTTCGAGTACAATTTGTTCAACTTTTTGGATAAGTGCTGGCGTGGTCACCTCAATGCTCCTGCCCGGCCTTGGGTCGTCTTCAAGGGATTCCCTTCCTTGTTTAAATAAACTATGCTACTTGTACACCATGGTTTTTCCTGGACAAGAGTCGCCGTAAACCAATGACATCTCATTCATTATGGTCGCGACTGATTTTCCTTGCCTGGTAAGGAACTTTATAACGGCACGATATTCGATTTTTTCCATATTTCACTTTTCACTCCTGATTATGTTACTTGGTTGACGATAGCTCAAAGACTAACTGTCTAATAACAATGAAACTTCGTATTTATACTAATCATGAGTCGCTGCACAGGCCACGCCCCCAATGCGCCTACTCACCCCTCTACAACCCGCTCATTCCGCGAATATAAAAACACTCCCTCGTATATTTAACATTGTTTAAGTTCCCTACTAACACTTGACAATTTTCTATCCAAAACTATACTCACACTGGCCTGCAATTGCATCAAAGAATGTAGAATGTCTTAGATGCATAGGACTGTCTTTATCGACATACATCGTAAAACGATGGGATCTTAATCCTACATCACTTGCTGTAGAACTTTTTCCGAAAAGATAAGAACTACTAGTAGACATTCTATTTATCATGCTACTTTTCACACTTCCTTCTTCTATCTTGTCCAAAATATTAAATCTACTTAAATTTTCCAAAACGATACCCAACCAAGGCACATATATCAACGCGATACGATTCATTTGGCCATTTTTCTGATATCTATCATCTAGTTCGTGTTTTGCCAATAAGTCTCTTAAAGTATTAACGGCTAATTTACGTATCTGAGGTATTTCGCTTAATGTTATCTTTATTTCTTGCAATAGTAAGGCAACAATAAAATGGTGTCGACAAAAATCTTCTGAAAGACAAAATTCCTGAAGAAAATCCGGGGATCTGTTTTTAGGCGATAATCGAGTATGCTGTATTGGCAGATTAAAAACGATGTAATGCTCGTGACTGCAAATTATATCTAAAAATGTAAATTTGTATTCGTGTAGAATGCGAGGATCCCCAGGATCGAATTTTTCCATGTAGGAATTGATCTGCTTAAAAACGAATCCTCTATCCATTAGTGACAAGCATTTCTATCAACCAAAAATATAAATATTTAATTATCGATCAATCGAAATTTAAAAAAAAAGGTTTAAGTCCAACATTTATTATATTAACACTACAAATTGAAAACTGCCAAACAATTAGTATGTTCCTGATAGCTTAGCCCCTTACTCTGTACTGTAATTAAAGGTTTAGTAATATTGCAAAAAGTATTTGTTGTAATAAGCTGTTTTTGTGAAGAGAAAGTCAAAACTTGAACGTGAAATTCGTATACAGATTAGAAGAAATTGAAATGGAAATATTTGAATAACATATTTTAAAATAGACGAGAACGGCAAATCTAATGAAAAATATTCTATCTCGAGTGATATTGAAATAATCAAGACAGTTCAATAGTTGGTGCGTCAAGATCGAAACTAAAAATACACACTGTTCCCATATTTTACAATAAATAAAGATTGTAATTGCAGGCCAACCAATAAATATTTTTTAAAAACTTTTTTCAAAGTTCAACCTGTTTTTTTATGTATTTTGGTGAGCTGAATCCAAATTTTCAATCAGTTTTTTTCTACCACGTACCAATTTTTCGCAATCTTTATTTTTTGTTGGGTATGATAGTATTCAAATATATAGTTAAGATTTAAAGTACGTAATTTATTATCAGAGTATAATTGAAAAATTTAATATTTTATTATTACAATGGTAGTGTAAGTTTGAATATGAACAGTTTTTTACTTATTAATCTAAAGTTTTGTATTTCCCCAACCTCTTCACGGTAAAAGTTCGAGTATAGCTTTTCCTTTTATATGATGCTTCTGGAGTTGCTCGTAGAAGGGTCCAACAGTAATCCCCCAAATTGTTGACATTCCCACGAGCCTGATAAATATAAAAAATGCACCTGCAGATTAGAAAGTATATGCCTTCGTGATTTTCTTTGTATTAGTCACGCACATACTCAAAAGTGCACTTTGAGCATTTACTTTTTACTTATTTTATTTTAATTAGGTGTAGAGACCAAGGTATTATTATACGCTTACAATGCATAAATAACGTAAAGTAAACATGCGAGGAAGCTTTACGTCCTGTAGTATTTTAAAGTTCATTTTCGGATTCAGCACGTCAAAAACATAAAGAGGAGCCAAATTTATAAAAAAAATTTTTTCATGGTTGGGCCTGTGTAATTTTCAGATCTGTCGAGTGCTAAACCAAACATGTTTCCCAAAGGGTTAGTAGATAGAAATATAATAGTTGTGAAAGACACAAAATTTAATGTATACGTTTTTAAATAAATTGCAGGAACATTTTAATGCATCTTAAATAAATTTCAATTTAAATTTAATTATCTTTGTGCTTGTAAAGTATACAAATATTGTACTTAAACCTTTAAGTAATGAATTTCTTGAATTATACCTTTAGAAATATTGCAATACTCTTATTTAATTCAGTAGTTTCTGTATCCATGTACATATATTTAGTAAAAACATATGACACTGATATTTGCACAACTTTTTCTATCCTTGATAAATATTCTTTGGAAAATCTTTCATGTCTATGCATCTGTAAAACAACAAAAATTGATACTTGTTTACTTACAAGAGCTGACAAACGAGCACTTCTGAATAAACAATTTAATAGATTCTTATTTCAAAAAATTTTATATTTTAGAACATATCGAGGTGATACGAGGATAGTTTGACAAGTAGTGAGAATGACACATAGGTGGCGCTCTAATTGGTAAAACAAATGCACTGTAATTTAGGTTGGCTATTTATATGTTTACATTCCGATATTTAGTTAAATCGGTTGATTAGTTTACTTTTGACAGCTGATTGAAAAAGAAGCAACACGTCGTTTTGTTAAAAGGGAAGAAGCAGAGTATCGTGCAGTGATTAAATACTTCGTAATTAAGGGTATGAAAGCTACCGAAATAAAAGATGAGTTACGGGAAACATTAGGTGAATCTGCTCCATCGTCCGCCACAATAAGTAGATGGGTAAATGAATTTAAACGTGGTAGAACAAGCTGTGTTGATGAAGCGCGCTCTGGAGCACCCAAAATCGTGACTTGAAATGATTATAAAAATCCATAATATTATTACGCAAGATCAACGACTCAAACTGAGAGAGATAGCAGACATGGTAAACATTTCAACAGAACGCGTACAC
This sequence comes from Dermolepida albohirtum, assembly GCA_031893035.1. NCBI lineage: Eukaryota > Metazoa > Arthropoda > Insecta > Coleoptera > Scarabaeidae > Dermolepida > Dermolepida albohirtum. The sequence continues at coordinate 8,620 of JAVIWB010001198.1, read as the reverse complement.
CACATTTTAACGAAAGAATTGGGCTTTTCCAAGCTTTCGGCAAGATGGGTGCCGCGATTGCTTACGACTGATCAAAAGTTCACTCGTTTGCGCATTTCCAATGAGTGTTTGGACCTTTATAAGCGGAATCCGGTTGATTTTTGTAGGCGATTTGTTACTTGCGATGAAACTTGGATACACTACAGCACACCCGAAACTAAACAACAGTCGAAATAATGGTTAGAACGTGGTTCTGCACCTCCAAAGAGAGCGAAAACCACTTTATCCGCAAACAAGGTGATGGCATCAATTTTTTGGGATTCAAAGGGCATTTTGCTCATTGATTACCTTCAGAAAGGTGCCACAATAAACGGACAATATTATGCAGAACTTCTACAAAAATTAAATGTTGAGATTAATGCTAAACGGCCAGGAATGGCAAAGAAAAAGATTCTGTTTCACCAAGACATTTCCAATTAGTACCGCATGCGCCTTATTCGACGGATCTAGCCCCTTCCGACTTCCACCTTTTTCCAAAATTGAAAACGAAAGAAATTTTCGTCTAACGACGAGCTTATCATCTTCGTAAATGAGTATTTTGCAAGCCTTCCGGAATCGCATTTTAGAGATGGCATAAGGGCATTGGAGCACCGTTGGAATAAATGTATTGCTCTTTTAGGAGAATATATTGAAAAATAAAAATAATTTTGTATTTAAAAAATTCGTTTTTCTTTTCCATTCTCACTACTTGTTAAACTATCCTCGTAGATAAAATAAATAAAAATATTTTTAGTTATTATTTTATAAATATTAGAAAATAAACTTACTTTTATCCTTTCTGTACTCAACAAATATTGAGCCATACTCTTAATAATAACTTCGAAAAAGAATATAGAATGGTGCATAAATTTATCCACAACCAAAAAGTCTGTATTATTGGGATTTAAAATTGTTGGTAAGTATTTGCATATTTCCTCATGTACTGAACTTTGTTTTTTGCAATCTGGTGTTACAAAAACATACTTGACATATGTTTGAAGAATTTCTTTTCGATTGACATCATATACCATACTGACCAAGTTAATTAAAACTCTTATTATATTTAAACCGATTTCTTCACTTTTTGTGGCAACCAACAAAGTAAACAACAAATTTAATGTAGTAGGCAAAAATGTGATTAGAGCTGGCAGTTGTATTGCATGTAAGGCTTTCAGTATTTTACAAGTCTCACTTTCTAGAGGCACAGACGTCGGTTTAGGATTTAAAAGTCTCTCAGCTAACGCGAACAAGTTGAATAAATGTTGGTCTCGCGTATTCACTGTTGAATATAAATTAAATTCTACAGAAAAAATCGGTCTTTGAGAATCGATCCAATTAATTTCCGGTCCTGCATTCTGTATTTTACATGAAACAAGAAATACGTGTTATAAACAAAGAAAAGTCAAATTTATTAAGACATACTCCTTTTCCTAATCCAAATGGATGAATTGACAAATATCCGCGTGGTAAATGAGCCGCGACTGGCACAGTTTGCGCTTCCACATTAAGTTTTCCTTTACATAATAGCGGAATCCACGCGTAACCAACACAGCTCTCGACTCCATTTTCTCTTCTTTTAGCTGTATCACATGAAATATGGTAGAAAGTAAACAGTAAGTGATGAGATTGTTGTAAATGTATTGGCAGTCTAATTTTAATTTCTTCATACCAGGTAGGAACAGTATTGTGATGCAGTACGGCACATGAAACTTGTGATACTAAAATGTTTTGTCCTGGTCTACCATAAATGCACTTAAAAAAGTAAATAAACTATGATATAAAATATACATAAAACTACATTGAATAAAGTACTATAAACATGTTATAACTGCTCATATTATAATTTCTTAGTAATTACGGTAAAGAAAACTACTACGATAACTCGTCTTGTTTTTATTACTGACTTCAATTATATAAAACTGAAATTTGTTCCACACTTTTATTAAGAACAGGTATGTTTTTGTACATAGTACAGTTTATCATTCTTTCAATTCATTCTAATTTCACTCTTTTCGATCAACTTATGATATTATTAGTGTAGTTCAATCTATCTTTTAAATCCTCTTTAAGATGAATCATCTATTGAGCATATTGTATACGAGTTAAAAAGAAATGAAAAATTCTGGAACAATAACCAATTTCCGCTTTACTATGAAAATATGCAATAATTAAAATATTTGAAATCTCGTCGGTTTAACATTTATTGTTGCTTGAATTTTATTTCGCTAACTATTACATTGTTAAATCTGTCACTTAATAAATGATTGATGCAATTTTTGAACTTGAATTTGATGGAGCCTGTGGTTGATTAAAATGCAATTTTTATTTTTACCATTTTAATTTCAAACAGGTACTTCGAACTGCTCTTGAGTAACAATCGCCTAGCATTTATATAGATTGCATAACTTAGAACGTAAGTTTCGAAATATGACAATCATGGCATATTTTATTCATAGCTATGCTTCTTGAAGTATAACAAACTCCAGCTTTAGGTAAGTGCGTCAGAAATAAAATGAAGAAATTTAGGAGTAATTTAAGAGAGTTCATCACGGCAACATAAAACGATGACCAAAAAATTTTAGAGTGAGAATATTGAAGGCAATTTTGATGGAGCCTGTGGTTGATTCACTTAATCGCTGAAGGTTGATATATAACCCCTTGCCACATTAATTTTCGAATTCTGTATACGTATTTCGACAACTAAGTTGTCATCATCAGCAGATAATTAAAAAGTGTCGCACCTGGTAAACTACGGCGAAAAACACCTGTACGAAAACAAACTCCGTACGCGATTCGTGCCGTTGAGAACCAAAATGTACACTGTATATTCGTTTCACAAGATTTTTAATTGTTTTACTTAACCTAGGATGAAAGACATTAAAAAAGGAACAAATCTTGTGAAACGAATATACAGTGTACATTTTGGTTCTCAACGGCACGGATCGCGTACGGAGTTTGTTTTCGTACGGGTGTTTTTCGCCGTAGTTTACCAGGTGCGACACTTTTTAATTATCTGCTGATGATGACTACTTAGTTGTCGAAACACGTATACAGAATTCGAAAATTAATGTGGCAAGGGGTTATATATCAACCTTCTGTGATTAAGTGAGAATATTAATATAGTTGATAAACTTACACGCTGCATAGAATATATTAGTTGTGCATAATCTATGGGAAAGTGTAGAGTTTATGAAATATTCAATCGATTCTTTAGAAATGTACAATTCATATAAACTCTCTCTTGAAAACATAAATTTATAATGGTGCACACATGCAATAATTTTAAAAAGTATTTACAAAAAATTTGACAAAAGCATATTTTTTAGAAGTAGAGAACGATTTTTTCAATTTCGAAATCTAGACCAGACCAGGTTTCATAAAATTCTGAATGTGATTGCTGCATTATTATTATTTATTTCTGTCTATTAATTCAATGTTTAAATCACGACCACGTATTTCATCTTCAGCATTACTCTCTTATCTATCTATTACGTATAAGAACTTTTGTAGTCTCCTTTCTATAAAAGGAGGCAACTGAATTTGTATAACATAGCTATATACCTAAGTTTATTATGTATCGTATGTCTTACATTGTATATAAATTTCGTTGCAAATTGCGGTTAAGTGAATACAAAAAAAATGTAAATCACAAAACCCTTACCACATTAATTTTTGTATCCTAGATACATATTTTGACCACTAAATTGTAATCTTCAGCATAAGTTAAGTACAGTGTAGAATTTGGGTCCGAAGTAACCAGTCCCATCTAACAAAGTAACACATGCATTCCTAGCTCCATATAAAAAATTTAAATAGAGTTTTTAAAGAGCGTAGATTTCAAATTACTTTTCGGCCCAGAAATTTTACCAAATTTCTTTGAGGAAAGATAAAGTTGAGGGAAATCAAAAATCTGATATATGTAAAATAAACTGTCGAGACTGTAATATGAAACATTTTGGTCAAAATAAGCGCTCAGTAAGAACTCGTTATAAAGAAGATGTAACAAGTTTTCCAATAAAGACATAACAATATTGTCTTTTAATACGAACGCACCCTTGAACGTTTTTCATGATCTGTTATGTCCATTTTTATTATGGTGAAGTTCACTAACGAGCAACGTTGAAAATTATTAAAAATTACTACCGCAATTCCGAGTCGGTGATCGCTATTTTAAGAGTGCGTAATAACCGTCCCATCAGACAAGCTATACGTGCTATGAGACAACGCAATGGTTGAAGTACGGAAAATATGGCAGCCGTAACTGCTTCGATTCAAAATGTGTTTCCACGCTGGAATTGGATATTTCTCAAACTACATTGTGACGAATTTTGCGTAAAGATCTTGGCTTACACTCTTATAAGATCAAATTAACTCAAGAACTGAAGCCTCTTGATCGTTTGAAGCGCCGAAACCTGTCTAATTGGGCTCTGCTAAAGTTTGAAGAAAATCCTGAATTTCATCGAAAAACCATCTTCAGCGATGAAACTCATTTTTTGCTTAATTGCTTTGTCAATAAACAAAGTATGCGTTATTGGACAGGAACAAACCCACATGTGCTTCAAGAGACTCCATTATAACCACAAAAAGTGACCGTATGGTGTGGATTTCATGCCGAAGGTGATTGGATCATATTTTTTCATCCACGAAAATTATCACCATGTTACTGTCAGTGGAGTTCGCTATCGTGCCATGTTGAAAGACTATCTTTGGCCAGAGTGGGATGGACTTGACATCCAACAAGATTGTGCTTATGCCACACGGCTGGTCAAACAATTAATCTATTGAAGGGGAAGTTCGGGGACCGTGTAATCTCGAGAAATGGTCGGGTCGAATGCCTACCTCGCTCATGCGATTTAACGCCGTTGCATTCCTTTTTATGGGGTTATGTTAAGTCGTTGATGTATGCCAACAAGCCAACAGCTTTACAGGTGCTACAGGAAAATATCGAATGCGAAATTGCCAACGTTCCAACCTAAACAGAAAGTTCACTCTAAATTGGAAACTCTTGAGGAAGAAGGGTATAGTATATGTTCTCGCGTTACAATTCATTTTAACAATAGTATACAATATCGTGCTTCTACTATATGCAGAGGAAGAAATACCACTAAAATGGTTGTATATGCAAGATAATGAAGAACACTTCTCGTAAAGCGAAAACATGGTTTCGAGATAATAAGGTTCGCGTTTTGGGTTGGCCGGCACAATCGCCAATTTTAAACCTCGTTGAAAATTTATGGGTGGACGTGAAAAAGACTGTATCTGCTGCTAAGCCGTAAAATATTAACAACCTGTAGAAAATATGCGAAGCCGCATAACAATCAATTTCAGCATGTAGGGCGAGACATGTAGGCAACTGGTGAACTCGTTGCCCCACAGGTGTCAAGAGGTGATAAACAATAAATAAAGCAACAAAATATTAAGTGTTTCATTCCAATTAACTAAGCAAAAATTACATTTGGTTAGTATTTTAGCATGAACTGCTAATTTAATGCACACTTATTTTCTTTGTCCTAGAATATAAATAATTTTATTTTTACATATATACATACATATAAACATCCTCACTTCCTGTCGACATCTTATTTCATACGACAGTGATCACAGGATCGGAAAACATTCCTAATTTCAACTATAGTTAATATCAGTACATATTTCCTGTCACTATTATTTCTGTTCACTCACGTAAAATGTACACTACCGTCGACATTAATTCGGACACTCAAATATATTTAAAAAAAGGGAAAACAGTTAAACTAATTTATGTCAAAATTTTTATTGCATTATTGTATGTAGATGTTTATAAAGTATAATAATAAAAATTAAAGTAATTATAACGTTAAATAAACAAAGATATCTTAAACATTCCGCTCATTAAAGAAACCCCCTTTTGCGCGAAGATCAGCCCGTACAATTCGAGGCATCCGTTTCACAAGTTTTTCAAGGACTCTATTCGGTATACTATTCCATTTTTCTTGCAATATGTTCTACAAGTGATTTTTAAAGACATGACACACTTTTCGGACCCTTCCGTCCAATTCATCCCATAACAATTCCATGCGGTTTAGGACAGGGCTCTGCGGAAGCCATGTTATTATTTATAAGGTATTATTGTTTTGTTCGCTATTTAAGAAATAATTACATATTACTGCTGAGTGTTGGGGTCGCTGTCCTGAATAAATGCAAAATTTTCGTCGATTAAACGTAGCCCCGATGATATTGCATTTATAAATAACCCTCATTTCGCAAAATACTCTTGATTTGCTTCAAATCCCCTATGCCGGCGTAGAAAAACAACCCCAAACAAGCACAGAGCTTCTTCCTTGCAGTCATCCAGTGTTTAATCCTCTGCGTGTTTCTGTCCATTGTTGTCATTTTTGCGTGTTTCCCCGTCGAAGTAAGGGTTTTATTACAGCAATGCGGCCGTGAAGATTTGCAGCTTTTAATCTTCTTTTCACCATAGTAAAAGAAATTTTTCTTGCGATTCATTTCTGCCGTGATTTCGGGTGCTGTCAGTCCCCTATTTCGATTACTCAGCAATTTTATACGCTCATCGTCGGCGTGAGATGTTATTCGCTTAGGACCTGAACGTGCCGGATTCCTTAAACCGCCCGTGCGTTGATGTCGCCGAATGATATCACTAGCAGTCGATTTATAAATATATGTCTTTTCGGACATTTGACGCACTGAATAAACTTCTTGATAAAAAACAATAATTACAGAACATTTTTCTAAACTTGTTGGTTTTCCTCTCGGCATTCTAAGACGTTCACATAAAAAATACGGTCTCATCAGTGATGCGCACGCTGTAAGTTTATTTGAAAACTGATGCATATTTCGGTAGACAAGACTCTTTGGTGTGAGGGCAGGTAAGTTTCGCAAGTTTTTTGCTTGTAATATTATCTCAAAAATAATTATATTTATTGCGGTACGGATTATTCCAAGAACTACCGCAGTGAGTCATAAAATAGTTATTTGTAGGTGCTCTAATAGATATATTTGCCTGCAATTGGTTATAAATCTCGTAAAGCACTTAATGTGAATATATTATTAATATTTAAACGCTATTATATTATTTTTTTAGAAGAGTTTGCTAAATTTTACTAGCTGTCCGAACTAATATGGGCGGTAGTCTATTTCCTCTTTTTATTTATCCTTTTATAATGACTTTCAAATGTTTATAAATCTTTTACTTTTAGTAATATTGTCCTTTGTCCGATAATTTATTTCAATTTTTAAATACCTTGACGTATATCTTTAAAAATATCTTAATTTTATTTTTTAATTATACTCCACTAAATAATTTATCTAAAATTCCTTTATGTTCAGTATTAAAACTTACTACAATTAAAATATTAAAATTAACTTAATGTGTTAAAAATGTAAATAAACTTTACTAATTTTCCTTTAATTATTTTTTCTTAATTTTGTATTTACTAAATTATGTATATAAATAAATTATAAGACTATTATTATTATTAGACAAGCATTTTACACTAAATACATGTAGGTAATAACGTGAGACACTAAATTTGATAACATAATCGACGTAGAAAATCTATTCACTAAAATGAAAACGCTCTTCTTGGACGTAGAACTGTAGGTTTAGTAAAAAAAAAGATATATCGTTTGATGGGGGGAATAGTTTCATCTATCGATGTAATGTTAATAAGGAAATGAAAACAAAAACCTTCTACAATTTTTTTTCTATTATCAGAATATATTGGGAAAGAAAGTCACTACAGCGTTTGGTTGTACATTAAGTAATTTAAAAAGAAAGAAAAACGATCATCTCAGGTTTACCAGTAGAAGTGAAATTGATATAATGGAAAAAGACAGAACAGATAGGGATTTGTGTACTGCTTGCTAGTGTATTTTTGTATATGTCATCACTTGTCAGTCGCATTAAATAATAATCAAATTACAACAAACACTCGATGATTTTCCATTTGAGTTATCACATCACTAGTTAAATGTCAGTATCAATTATTTATCATAACCATCTAAGATTATTACTTGGCTTATTTCTCATAATTTATATGGAATTATAGTAAAATTTCAAGCGTTACTATACTTGCAAAGGAAAGGGTCACATTAATTAACATTTAACAAATTATTTTAGTCAATTGATAAAGTTGACTAAAATAATTTGTGAAATGAACTCCGACACGATTTCAAATTTCCAAGAACTACTTCTTTCTTTAACTGTTACGCTCCGCATACAAATAATAATTCTTTATATTGTCGGGGGCTTTATTAAAATTAAAACACCCGCGTTCCTTTAAGATTATTTTGTTTAGTATCTTTCATGAATCTTTTCAAACGTCAACCTTCTTACATACTTACTTTTTATCAACCTATTCTATCTAAAGTTACTATTCATTTACCCGCCAATTTCAAATTTGAAAAAATACCCTACAGTTCGGCCATCTTGACAACTAAAGGTAACAAGATAAGATTAATTTATAAGGTAGGGACGGATCCGGGATGCTTCATACACGCTTCGGAATGGTATTTGCGACACCTGATGTTCCTCTATATCCTCTATCACGTATCGATCGTGCTCCAAAACTTTTGTAATTACATAAGGTCCTCTGTATCGCGG
>JAVIWB010001197.1:0-194394 GCA_031893035.1 Dermolepida albohirtum | reverse complement strand
TAACTAATTTATTTTCACTATAAGAGGGCTGTTAGAACGGAATTTTGTAAAATTATTAGTGATCATAATCAAACACGTTAAGATGGTTATTATTGGTGGAATACTAAATTAAAAATACCAAGAAGATAGTGGTATATCCTATAAAATTTTAAGTGTTTTCATTTACATATTCGAACAAATTAAAATATGGGACAACTTGTATAGTTGTAGTAGAAATGTTACGCACACGTAAACAAACACATACACAAACACGTTCTTTGTATTGCATTACCTCAAAAGAACAAATACAATAATTTCAATTTAATATAATTGCCATATCTAATCCTTTAGTGTAAAATAACATTTAAACGATATAATCATTATTATACAAATATATATATTATATATATACTTTCCACGAATCACGTATTAAGTAATATTAATGATATACATAATTATATATAAGGAAGTTTAGTAATAACAATAATAAAAATAAGAAAAAATATATCAGTAGCATATGTACATAATAATTGACTGTATGTGTAAGACAAATTGATCTTAGGTTCTATATTAGGGTGTGTTAACATAAAATTTATAAAAATGTAACAGGTGATATAGTATAAAAAACAAACAAACACAGAGTGAACAAATTGGTTGCCGCAATTAAAAAAAAAAATAGTCCCATGATATTATCATAAGACCATAGAATAAGCAGAACTTAGTATATAGACTGACATAAGACATTTTAATGTTACATGTTTTATTTAAAATGTAATATCGTGCAATATTTTACTTATTATTTAATTTTATATTAATTTATATAGGTCTATACAAACCAGTGAGTTGAAAAAAAGTCTTTCCGCGGTATATATACACGTATATTAATTCAGTAAATTGTTATAGATTAGCTGTAAGACCGTTTTGGTCGAAATTGTCGTAAATTTGTCGTTAAAACCGTGATAATATACATACAGTCCATTTTGGCCATTTCAAAACGGTCTGTCAATATTGCTCAAAAAATGCAGTAAATTCGCTAAATAAAAAAAAATCGCTGCGGAGAGATTAGCTACGTATATGTATATACAAAGCAGATCGTAAGAAAGCACAAATTTTAACAAAAAAAAAAACAACAAAAGTGAGAAAAAACTTCAAGTAGGCCAATTTTGTTTTGAAAATAAAAATTAATATTTTCTATTTGTGTATATTCGCCCAAAAGTGTTCTTCCACACAAATTTCGACATTTGATATTATACCACATTAGTACATTAAGGACCGCGCAAATTAATTTGAAAGCTGTTCGCGAATTGAATGTTAGTAGTAACATTAAAAAAATTGACGAACAACCTACTCAATACAGCTTTGTGTGTGACGTATGCTAAAGAAATTAAACAAACTGTTCTCAACTTTTCGTGAATAGCTGGTTTTTCAAATTTTCATAAACCGTTTCTTTCAATATTTATTGTCAACACAAATCACTTTTTTAGTAGTGTTAAGCGAAAGTTTTGCCATAACTCAATGTATTATCACGATTTTATTTTTTTAATAGCGTTTTAGTATTTTCTAGAATGTGTTTTTGATCGATTAAGCACACAAATTACCCAAAAAAAGACATTTATTAAATAAAATTGGCTTACCTAGAATAATTTATGCATATTATATATTAGTACCATACAAAACGAAATATTTTAATTAGTTTTGTAATTTTGACAAATCTAGTGGTTTTTTTTATAGATATAAACAATATAGGATTCTAAAAATTCTATCGGAAAAAGAGTTGAAAAAAATTTATTGTATCCGTAAGTTTGTCCAATATAAACTTAATTCTAATTCCTACGAAAGCTCAATAAATTACTTTATCATAAACGTTAAGAGATTTTACGAAACTAGATTTGTCAAACTGAAAAATTAATCGTTTTTTATTGAAGTTTATTGATTTTGATTCTTTTAATGTCAAATGAGTTCATAGTATATGTAAGAAAACTATGCTTTAAGTGTATGAACTAACATTAGACACCAGCTGCTTCGTTTAGAAAATAACAAAAAAGAATAAGTGAACCTTAGTAATTGTCTGTTAATATGTTAACTTCTTGTGTTGTATTTGTATTCCTAAAAAAAACTTATTAGACATACTTAAAACTATAAAAAAAAATTCATTGTACTTTTATCAGTGATAAGGAATTGAGATGATATTAGACAAAATTGTCCACATGTGTAGTATTCCGTATAAAAATAAAGTATAATTTCAAAACGTTCGTTTTATTTTCTTGTATACGTATATACATAGGTTGTACTCATCTTATGTTGCCTGCTCAGTTAATCAGCAAAAAAATTCATCACCTTGTCATACAAGTTTAAGCTCTAGTTTTATATCTGTTAATGAGAGTCAAGAGCAGAGATATGGTATTATAACGTAGGTGAGGTAACATTTATCAGAGTTCAGAATTTTTCGTTGCGCCGGTAACGAACAGAAATTCTGAAAACAATGTTGCTACTTATTTTATTTTGTAAGATGTTTAAAAGAATCGCACTGAAACTCAGTTTCAGTGCGACAGACAGTAGCAGTAGTTGAGCCCTGAAAATGTCCCATACGAATGGGTACGAAACGTCGGCAGCTATATCAGTGACGCGGTTGAAGCAGAGAGGAAGAGTAATTTCTACTATTATAATGGCTTTTTCCAAATTCCCTTCTTAACGTATATGAATTATATATATTTTTTTCTATTTTATGAAAGTTATACTAAACTTTTAGAAACAAATTCACAATGTAGTATATATTCATAAATTGTATATTTAATTAATTTGTGTTTAGAAAATTAAATCAAACATATTTCATTTATTTTATTCAAACAGCTACACTACGAAAAATCACGTACCACGATACCACCAGTTAAGTTAGATTTATTACATTTTCTGATTATATTAAAATATAGAAAATTCAAATTTTAATTGCGACGAAAACACTATCTTTTGTCCAATATATTAGGTAAACGTTTTAAGTCGATAAGGGATATTACTGTTTAAATTTACATGTAGCGCCACCTTTCAAAATTAATTTTTACAGATACCGGTTTTCACGTACTCGCAGAAGGTTAGAATGCAATTTTTAAGGTTCCAAACCACATTTACAACAGCAATCGATAAATAATAATCAACTTAGATGAATAGTACAGAAACCTTTACTTTTTCTTTTTCCAAATTTTAAAAAAATCTACAGCTTTGTCATTTAAAACTACAGAAATGTATTATCAAAACTAAAACTTTGCCTTTGTTACTTATAAATGCCTTCAAAAATGTTATTATGAGTGAATTTGATTATATACTTTCCAAGTGTTCCTTGCAGAACTATTTGAACTATAAATACAATACATTGGGATTGATAAAATCAAAAGGAAAAAAGCTATTTAACACACAAAAATAATTTGGAAATGAAGAATAAATTTGAAATGAATTATAAAATACTACTAAATATAGGTAACTATTTTTTTGTTCTAACTTAATAGATACGTTATGAGTAGCTGGTACAAAGAACGAATAAAGTTATATTTATTATGGGGCAAGTTCAGGCAGGTAAGGAAGGATAAGTAATAAAGTATTTGTCATTCGAGGTATGAAGTATAAAAAGTTCTTCGAAAGTTCAAAATAACAACGACCAAGAAGCAATTCTGCAAAAAATAATTGAAAATTGATAAGATATATATATATATATATATATATATATATATATAATGGGTCTTCTAATGGGGACTTCCGAACTTTGACAGTTGGTAGCGGCCATATTGCTGAAGCTACATCTGTCGAATTGGCTGTCATTTATTCAGTCTGCTTTGCCAAATCACCATGGACGGATATAGCGTTCAACAACACGTTCAAATGACAAAATTGTTTTATCAAAATGGGTGTTCTGTTCGGGTAACGTTCCACGCGCTTCACCCATTTTACGGTAGCCATAATCGTCCTACCGAGAAGACTATTCGTAGTGTGGTGGATAAATTTAAGTCCACTGGTTCAGTAAACAATGAACCAACACTAGTACGACGACGTTTTAAGTTTTAAGAACTTTGGTGGAAAAGAATTCAAGTTAAATCTTATGAGAACTTTCAGTTTTACCAAAAGCAAAGTTAAAAACTTGGTTAACTCGTGAATTTTCTCAGACAAACCGCGTGCATCGATTAAATTTAAATTACATTACATTAAAACTTCAAATTCACATTTTATAAAAATAATTGCGCACCTTTTTTATACCAATTAGACATGTGATGAAAAATAGATATTATTCGATAATCATAGGAAAACATCTCAATGGTTAGTTAAACAAAAAGTTCTAAATCAAACGCCAAGGTCTCAAGAAAATAACTTCCTAATGTAGAAGAGGTTAAAAGCACCATTGAAATCTTCATCAATTCGAGGGATTTATATTATTTTATAATAATAATGATCCATGACTTCACATTTCCAACAGTTTAACGTCAATTGCAAGAGGCACTGGGCAGGCTATGATTATTATTACGCCCGCCGCTTGTGGTAGTACTCAAGATCTTTGACTGCCGGCATTCACATAAAAGAGAAGGGAAACCATGAAAAACCTTCCTGGACAGACAGCCCTCGGATTCAATTCCGAGATTTCAACATAATAAGCCAGTAATTTACCAGTGGGCTATCATCTAGTTCAAAATTATATTTATGCCCTTAGTAGCCGCTAGAAGTACGTTCAAGAATAAATAAAATTTTGTTTTCGAAAAATTAAATTTTAGTCACCAAACTCTAATATTTCATATGCATTTCGTACATAGCATAGTTATGAAGCGAGTTGTGTTAGATGAATTATTGCTAATTTATAATACAATCGAACATTAGATACATATTTACGTCTTAAAAAAGTATTTAAAATTAAATAAATATGCAGTTAATTAGTAGTCATATGAATTTCGTAATTAATCTCTTAAAGCGTAATTTAATTCATATAATGTCACTTTCATCAAATTTTCACTTAGATTTACACGGAAATACACACACATACACAAATAGATACATTGGTACACTGAATTCATGCATCTCTTTGGCCAAACAGATCAAACGAAGTTCATCATGATAACATCACACCTCCCTTTCGATTTATCAAAGCTGTAACCTCAAACATATCATCACGAGAGGACCTTTTCAAGCAAAATGTTGTACCCAAAGTGAATTAGATTTTTCAGTATTTATATTATATATTAAATATATAATTGAAATTAAATGAATTTAAATCTAATATTAACTTAAAGGAATATTTTAGGCTCAAATGATATATACATATATCATGATTGCTGTTGGGTTGACGAATTTGAATGACTTAGGGCATTTGTTAAATTACAAATTTAATAAGTCTGCGATTATTATTTATTTGAAATCCTGTATAATATCAAATATACATTTTCTACGGAGGTATTTTAATTCAAAACGTCATATAACTAGAATTCCACTTCGGAAAATTTAATTGAATCCTTTACAAAAATTTCTGCTAAATTATACTCCCAAAACTTAGTTACTGGTTTGGTTAATAAGTTTATCGATAAGCACGAAATTGTAAAAGTAAAAAATCAATTGGGAGCAATTTTTTAGGAAAATAATTGTTTATTTCTTTGTTTCGAGATACATATAGTATATTAATTTTAATACGGACTCCATAATATTATACTATAAATACTATACAAATATTTAACAAACTAGAATACGATCACATGCACATAAAATAATTCACATTTCTTGAGATATTAGTTTGTTGATTCAGTATTAATAACAAGAAGAATAGAAAACGTGAAAAACCTAAAGGCTACTAGGCAAAGTAGTATTATATACGAGTTGTAACGGGTCTTCCAATAGGGACTTCCGAACTTTGACAGTTGATAGCGGCCATATTGTTGAAGCTACATCTGTCGAATTGGCTGTCATTGATTCAGTCTGTTTTGTCAAATCACCATGGACGGATATAGCGTTCAACAACACGTACAAATAACAAAATTCTTTTATCAAAATCTGTGTTCTGTTCGGGCAACGTTCGACGCGCTTCGCCCATTTTACGGTGGCTATAATCGTCCTATCGAAAGGACTATTCGCAGTGTGGTGGATAAATTTGAGTTCACTGGTTCAGTAAACAATGAACCAACACCCGTACGAAGACGAAACGCAAGATCTGTCAAAAACATCGCCGCTGTCCGCGAGAGTGTGCAGGAGAACACGAGGCAGTCGATTTCGCGTCGCTCACAAGAACTCGGCCCTTCGCAGACGACTTGGGCCTACACCCGTACAAAATTCAACTGACCCAGTAGCTAAAGGTAAACAACCATAGACAACGACGTGTGTTAGCTGAATGGGCCCTGAAACTAACCCAGTAGCTGAAGGTAAACAACCATAGACAACGACATGTGTTAGCTGAACGGGCCCTGAAACAGTTGGAAACCGACCGTAATTTTCATCAAAAACTCATATTCAGCGATGAGGCTCATTTCTAGATGAATGGGTACGTCAACAAACAAAATTGTCGAATTTGGGTCGATACCAATCCACATGACACCCAAGAGCGTTCAATGCATCCCGAAAGAGTCACTATTGGATATGGTATTTGACTTCTCCAAACGGCTTTTTTTCGGTCTTTCTTCGCTTGGATGCTTCCATTCAGAGCTTTGACGCTTGGTCTCTAGATCATATTGAAAATACCACCTCTCATCGCCAGTTGCAATAGAATACCTGAAGGTTTTGTCCGCTTTTGAGTCTTTAATCAAGTCTGTACGATGTAGAATTCAGTTAGTTTGTGTGGCGCAAACCTTGCTCAAATATTTCTCAGTCCCAAATGCTGTGTCAAAATGCGATGAATTGAATCTTTGGAAATATTTATGCGATATGTGGGAAATTCCCACGTATCGCAATGAGGTTTTCAGCTCGTTTCTGATAAATTCACGTAATTTCTCTGCTTCTAATGATGCAAATGTCATGATATTTCGACAAAACATTGGTGAAAGATCTATCTTACTGACGCATATTTTGTTTAATAGATGGCACCACTAAGAATTACTATTTTAATATAATAATTAGCATCTTCTATTTCTCTCTGCGTGGTAAGTTATTCCACCTCCAACGAGTGAATCAACGTAGTGTAGTTTCATTAAATACTCATCATGCAGTTATTTTTTTTAATAGATACTATTTAATAAATTCTAATTTATTGAAAAATTCTAATATTAAAATTATAAGAATGCCCTACTAAAAATGTATATACACACACATCAATACTTGTTGCAGGTATAGCTCTCTCGAAACTAAAGTAAGTACCCATACAAAAAGGGGATTAATAGGGTAACAAAAAATCCAATAACAGTTTTAATAGTGCCTTAATATAAAATCATTTTTTATGTAGTTGTTACTAACGTGAGGTAGACAGAAAGTAATATTAAATATAGCAATTTATATTTATTATTATAAACTTGAGAAATAATGACATGTACAAAAAACTGTTTTAATAAAGTATTTAGTTTCTTTCGTTTTTATTTTATGATTATTATCCTTCTTAAAACTTATAATTATTTTAAAATATTGTACAATTTTTTGTCGTCTTATTTAAATATATTTTTCTAAATCCTTATTTCTCCGTCTGAAAAAACGTAAACAACATAGAATTCAAAGAAGTATGTGAATTAATATATCTAAGAATATTGAGAAATATTAGATCTAATGATGAGAGCTTAAATCAATCTCAGTGCTAAGAAGAGTTAAATAACAATTATAAGATGGAAAGATGTTTCACATAGGACAACAATACGTATATGGATATGTTAGAGTATATTGAAACCAACGTTAACTTAAGGAAATGGAACAGGGGCGTTTACAAAGATAAAAGTATATAAAGAAGTGAGCATAGCACAAGTAGTCTCGCAGATGGCAGTTGTTGGGGTAACTAGAACAAATAAGGACGATAGAACGTTTAAAATGTTCTATCATTTTTAAAACAATAAAGGGAGAACCTAGAAGAGAAAGGAGTTATGGATATATGAATCATGATAAGAAATAGGAAGGAATGTTCATGAAAAGCTTGTGAAGGCTATCTGTGTTTCTATATACCATATACTACTGGGTTGATTCATAAATACTTGCTTTTGGTTTGCAGGTATGATTTTCACACAATAATATCTATCAATAGTAAATGTAGCTAAAATGGAAAAATTAAAAGTGCAGATAAGACACAATGTGGCAGCTTAAATTAGGAAATAGTATTACAACGACCGCAATAATAAATTGATTTGCCAATTTCCGATCTGGATATATTATACTTAAGGATAATCCAAGGCCAGGCCCTGCATCTGATTTCGATACAGAACAGTTACAAATTTTTGTGGAACAAAATCAACAAAGGAATTATCGTAGAAACTGGGTAATTCTCATTCAACTGTGTGGCGACATCTTGAAAAGTGTAAGTGAAGAAAAGTGAATAAGTTCTGAAATTTTAGTAAAATAAGCAAGGCAAACAAAATATTAATCGCCACAAATTTAAGAGACGACTTGTGGCAATATACATTTAGAAAAATTAACTTTTCTTATCTAACATTGTTACTGGGGATGGAAACTAGATAACATATAAGAATGTAGTCAGAAAAAGACAGTGACCAAAACCTGATCCAGAGGCTAATATTTATGGCAGGAAAACTTTACTATGTGTGTGGTCGGATCTTTATTGTGCTGTTCAGTATCGTTCAGGCAATGAAACGGTGTCAACAAAGATTTACGTCCAGAAGTTATAGAGAGTTCAATGGCATCCGGCAGTGATTAATAGAGAAGCTATCCTTCCCCATGATAATGTTAGATATGGCCAAGAATACGTCTGTTTTACCCCATTCTCCATACTAGCCAGACCTCCAATAGTCTGCCATTTATCTCAGTTGCTGCAAAATTCGCTGAATGGAAAAACGTTTACAAATGATGACAGTGCGTGAGCACTTTTTGTTGTCTGAAAGATGGTAAGAAGTAATTGATAATTACGGTGATTATATAATAGATTAGAAAACAAAATTTGTAGTTGTAATAGCGAAATATTTTCGAAATTGGCAATTATTTATGAATCAACTTATTATTTTGTCTTTTTACTTAATTGCGTAGGTCATAATATCTTCGTAATGGTATACTGCAATAAAGTTATAGGGTTTTGTTACCAAAATATTGCCGTTTGAGCAAAGAAAATGCAATTCAACATTACAATATAAATCACGTATTAACTAGATTGGCGGCTGAAAATTTTAAGAGAAGGTGTTGTTCTTTATTTTGGAAACATTTTAAGATCTGAGAAAGTGTCATATCTAAGTAAAAAAGCAAGAAGAAATATGATAGCGGATATGTAGTTAATTACTTTGCAATATTTGTACTGTAGAAACGTGGTTAAATGATTAAATTTTTGCCTAATGGGAAACAACAAATGTACATTCCTCAGTCAAGCCGATCAACACCTTTTTGCATACGCTATCACATCTTTTCCTTATTCTTCTTATCTATTATTTCCAGTTATCTTAAATCTCTAACTATTTTATCATATATCATCATATTCAGTCTTGATGTGGGTAGCTTGGAAAAACTCTGTGGTTCTAACGAAGATAGGTGTCTTTCAGGCGTGTGACGTTGTCCACGCGAACCTTGACCTTTCTCTCATCTTTTTAACCACGGAAAGATCATTTACCAAATTATTTTCTAAAAACTTTCACTACTATCTTCCAATCTGTCTATACATCGTGGAAGAAAATAGCTAATAAAACTCTGAACTAAAGTTGAGAAAGACTTTCGTCGAAGAGGATGAGGTTGCGATGATGATGATGGTGCAATCTCAAAGCGCGATAAAAAGACAACGATCCAGTAACAAAGAGCCAAATCGTAGTCTGGGATTATTATATAGTTCACATATTTCATTAATAATCATCGCCGATTTCAAGTCTAGATAAAAGGATAGGGTTGATGAGTCAATCCATCGTAAAAAATGAACAATAGTCACTAAAATGCTGTGTGAATAACAAATTGCTGGAGCTGTTCCAAATCATGCTTCTTCCTCTTCCTCAAGATGAAGAGTCAGACCAAGGGGTCTTTCTAAAGAGTTAGGAACAAACAAACCACAACGATGCATGTTTTTAAACAGACAATTTTCCAACCAAAATGTTACATTATTTAAGCAAACAATTATTAATAATTTACACTTACCAGAAATCGAGTGCCAGGGACAATTCTAATCTCTTTCATGATATTCTTACTTCGGCGTTGGAGTTTCTTTCCCTTTAAAAGAAAAAACAAAATCAAGAAAAACAAATAAAAGATAACAAAAGCTATCTTTACTGTTAAATTATCAGTATGCTTCAGAGTCAAGTGAATAATAAGTATTTTGAATTTAAAATATTATAAATGGTGTGCCGCAGGGTATTACTATAGGTCCAGTTCTATGCTTGTTTAATATATGACGCATAATTTGAAGTAAATAATTTTGGAAAACTTTTTAAATTTAGAGCCCTTTTCATTGCCTTCGGTTGGTATATAATTTTCTAGAAATGTTTTATCTTATTCTCTAGCTTTGCGATCCTCTGTTGCCCATTATTCAAATAGAAGTTTACGTAAAACTATTCAAGGAAAATCACTGTATTGTGAAACGATTTTATCTTTGAAATAATTCCTTGGAAATAACTTTATTCATATTACATGTTATCGCGACATTCTATATTTATAAAACATTACAAATTCGAATTTCCATTATTTGTATCTTATCTTATAAGTGATCACCAAATACGAAAAGGTTTCTACTTTATCTATATATATTACTTATGTAATAGACAACAACAACAAACAAAAAATATAGTAACAATGAGAAAGACACAGCGCTTTTCAATAGATGTGCTTACCTTTAGGTTATTCCCATCCTTGACTTGTCAAAAGTGCATTTTCGTCCAAAATTTTCGTTATTTGAAAAATAAGAATTCAAATTTTATTATACACCATTAATAAACATAATTTCTTTTATACGACAATATTTGTTTTGGAACAACCGACAACCGGCAGAATTTTTTAGATTAATTTTAAGCGCTTCTTTTGAATATTTTCAGAGTGTATGGCGTCTTTCACCCATGCTTTGAAAAAGTGGTTAATGTCACCATTTTGGATCTTAATGGTTTGAACTGTACGCTCGAAATTTATGGCCATCTCACTCACTAAAGTTGACTATCATGAGTTCTCTTTTTTGAGGATATTAATAGTGTCTTTCTACCAAATAATGTACACGTTTTCTACAAAGAATTACAAAATGCGAATCATCCAAAGCAATACATTACGAATATTATAGTACAATTTAAACAGTTTCGTCCAAGATTGAAGTTACATGCAGGGGAGACGAATAGTATTTTTGAATACATAATTACACGTAAAGTCACTTATTAAAATATAAGCACGTTCGTAGTGCGACTTAAGATCTTTGTCTGTCAACATTCACCGAAACGGGAAAGGGAAACCACGCAAAACTTTCCCGGAGAGCAGGCCATCGGACCTGAACCAGAGACCCCAGCATGATAAGCCAGTGACTTAGCATTGAGCTATTGGTCGGCTGATTTTGTTGATTAGCTGTCAGAAAATTGTTACCTAAATTCTTTTGAATCATATCTATTTGACAACACATGATATACACTCCCGCCCATGGAAGTATGGATACCTGATTAAATTTTATATAACGATCATAAAAATTATATTAATGCCAATAAATAGCGATAGTAGTATTACATCTTATTCTTAAGAAGGTTTATAATTCAAATAGGTATTGTATTTGTATATATTCTCCAAATAATATGATAGAAACAATTTTATCTAACAATAACTATAATTACCTGATATTGCATCTCAATAGCATTGTACGATAATTCCAACTATATATATTAAGGACTAGTGGTACGGTCATTAAGAAGGGACTAAAGTCTAGAAATTTACCTGTAATGAGTCGGTTACTTTATTACTACCTCCTTGTGCCCATCAGTAGATCACTGAACGTGCTTGTGTGAAGTTGTCTATTTTGTAAGCTAATAGTGTAATTTCTGTTTACAAAATGCCACAGGGAAACCCGCTCGATAATGGAACACGATCAGCGATACTTACTTTGCATCGTGAGGGGTATTCAGTTCGCTGTATTGGCGAAAAATTAAAAGTGAAAAAATCAACAGTGAATCTCACAATTCGTCGTTTTCAAGAAACTGGCAGTCTGACGATGAAAGAATTAAATTAATTAGCAAAATAAATACAAAATTAATGGTACCTGAAATAACAGCTGAATTTAATCAGGGCCGTGCTAAAAAAATTTCTGTGAGTACAGTGAAACGACGATTAGCAGAAGCAAATTTACACGGTCGTATTGCCTCACGGAAACCATTGTTACGACGTGGAAATAAGCAGAAACGACTTCAATGGGCAAGGTTACACCGCAATTGGGCAATCGATGAGTGGAAGAACGTACTGTGGAATGACGAATCGAAATTTGAAGTGTTCGGGAAAAGAGAAGAATTTTCGTCAGACGATCGGCGCGAGAAAAAATGTTGCCAGATTGCATAGCTCCAACAGTGAAACGTGGGGGTGGTTCTGTTGTAGTCTGGGGCTATTTTTCATTAGCCGGAATGGGAGATTTTAGAAAAATAGATGATATTATGAGAAAAGAGAATTATCGAGAAATTTTGGAAAATCACGTTTTACCGTCAGGCCTGCGATTAATCGGTAATAATTTTGAATTTATGCATGATAATGACCCCAAATACACGTCGTTGTGTAAAAATTACCTTGAGGCGGAGAAAAATAAAAATATTTTGACAGCAATGACATGGCCACCTCAGAGTCCGGACCTCAACCCCATTGAATTATTGTGGGATGAACTCGATAGAAGAGTTAGAAATGAATGTCCAACACCGAAGGAAAAACTTTGGAATAGTCTACAAAAAGAATGGCATAACATTATACCAGATGTAATAAGAAAATTAATAGAAAGAATGCCCCGAATAACAAAAGCTGTAATCGCCGCGAACGGTTGTTTCTTGGATGAAAAGAAAGTATAATTAATATAATATATAAGTATATTAGGAATAAGTTTAATGAATTGTAATTTTAATTTTTATTATATAAAGGATCAATGTTCAATTTCGTTGATATTTTTATTTTTTGTCTTTGTTGTTTGATATAGTTGCTGTTCATACTTCCGTGAGCGGTAGTGTATGTATGTATATGGTTTTATCTGACAAAAATATTGGTAAATTCGAACGTTTGAAGATTAAAATTTAGAAATATGCATTAATATAAATAAAAATGTTATGTATCCTTAAAGAGATCTTACTTTGATGATACACCACTGGAGAATCCAATGAGTTTAGGTACAGATTTTAAAATTGGATATTTTGCAATACAGTTAAACACGTTAAAAGTTAACTTTATTCAATCGAGCAGATTATATCGATTATATCGTAAATTTGGTTCCGGGAAATTGAATTTAAAAAAAATAAAGGAATAATAATTTCAATTTAAAATAGTATAATTTTAAATGATTTATCGTTAGTATTATGTCGAATTATATTAATTTATTTATAAACCACACAAATATAAACAATAAATATAAATACTTAGGTAAGTGCTTATATATACTTTATTTAATGAATTTTTGTCACAAAAAATGTAAAGAGAAAAAGGTAAGACGAAAAGAATATTTTAACCTTGCATTTTAATAAATTCATATAAGCGTAAACACCGTCCCTAATTCGGTCTACGCTTGAAAAAATTTGAATTCCTTTGTATGTGATTCAAGAGTTAAGCACTTAGACGTCGGAACTTTTGATTTGTGTGACGGCGTCGTTATTTTTATGTTTAGATTGAAAGAACTCTCGATATGATAATCCTCCATAGATCATACAACATCAAAACAAACAGGAGCGGATTAACTAATTTTTATTAATATTAGAAAATTGTATTATAATTAATATATACATATATAAGTAGCAATTAATATTAATTATATTATTATATAATATATATATATATATATATATATATATATATATATATATATATATATATATATATATGTAAAGGTGTTTCAAATTTTACGTATTTTTAAAGAATAAATAAAAGACATAATTTGCATTCACTTTCTAAAACTTTTTATTGGTAATTGAAGTATCAGTTATGACATTTATGTATATGCGAAAAATAATATCTGCCAAATGGTCTCCTCTTGCAGCTCCACAGACGTCCACTCTTTTGTTTCAATGACATTTTGACATAATTCAGGCTCTATCTCAGCAATGACACGAATAATTTCATCTTTCGAAGCAGGAATAGATTGAGGATTGTTTTTATAAACCTGACTTTTCACATAACCCCAAAGAAAATAGTCTAACGGTGTTAAATCACATGATATTGGTTGCCAATTAACATTAACCGTTTCTTGAGACTACACGTCCAGGATATTTTTCTTTCAATAAATCAATTGATTCGTGTGCAATGCCGGTATATGTTCGTATTTTGCAGCGTTATTGATACACCGGCAAACTTTCGTGGTTTATAGTATAAATAAAATAATTCACAAGCATTGACAATATTATGAAATCATTCAACCATCATTAGCGTACAGTAATACGTGGGCAAGGTGAAAAGTTCTGACAATGAAAGACTGCGATTTAAATTTCTACATAATCTCCCTTGAGTTCAACACACTTGGTCCAGCGTTTTTCTAACATCAATATTCCTTCCCGGAAGTGAGAGTCTGGAAGGCTGTCAAAATATTCTTCTACGGTCCATTCAACTTCTTCGTTAGATGTGAATCGCTTTCCAGAAACAATTTTTTTTAAATTTTGGAATAATAGATGGAAGTCTGAGCGTGCCAAATCAGAAGAATAGGGAGGATGGCCGAGCAAATCGTACCCCTAATACCGCAATTTTCCCATCGCCAATGCATCCTTGTATGCGGGTGCGTTGTCCTGATGAAAAATGATTTTTTCTTTCTTCAAACCAGGCCTCTTCTCGCGAATTTTGGCATCCAGCTGGTCAAGAAGGTTAGAGTAATATGCGCCTGTAATTGTTCTACCTTTTTCAAGGTAATCAATTAACAAGATTCCTTTTGCATCCCAAAACACGCTGGCCATGACTTTTCCGGCAGATGCGATCGACTTCGCTTTCTTTGGCGCTGAACCAACGGCTTCCACCCACTGCTTCGACTGCTGTTTCATTTCTGGCGTGTAGTGGTGGACCCATGTCTCATCCATGGTGACAAATCGCCGCACGAAATCGGTCGGATTCTTGTTAAATCGGTCCAAAGGATGCTCCGAAAATCGTTTGTGCATTTGCTTTTGATCAACATTCAGCAAATGCGGCACCCATCTTACGTAGAGCTTTCTAATCTCTAATTCCTCGTGCAAAATGTTTCGCACCCTTTCTTCCGATATCCCCACAGCCTCAGCTATCTCACTCACTTTCACTCGCCTATCGTCCAACACAATATCATGTACTTTTTCGATGATTTCTGGTGTGGTTGCGGTTTTTGACCGTCCTTCACGTGGGTCATCTTCGAGGGACGTACGACCACATTTAAATTCAGCTGCCCACTTTTTAACGGTTGACATCGAAGGAGCAGAGTCCCCGTACACTTTCGTCAACTTCGGATAAATTTCCATAGGGGTTAAACCATCCAAAACAAAGAATTTTATAACAGCACGATATTCAAGTTTATCCATTTCAAAAAATAACACGCACGACGTCTACTACAAAAATTCTTGCAAACAAACTACTTGAGAGAACAAGTTGAAAATTTTCATATGAACTAAAGATACAGGCAGCCACGCAGGAAACATAAATTTCTGTTAATTGTAACGCCATCTCTGTGTCAGGCCGAGAACTTTTCACCTTGCCTACGTATTGTCATTATAGCAGATATTTTAGTTATAGTTATGAAAAAGTGTAGATGTGACGATCGCTCTACCTTCTTAGAGAACAGAAATGAAGTAATAATGCTACAAAATATTTCTCAATATCAAAACAATAAACAAAATAGTAAAAGCTAATCTGTTGATAATTAAAAAAGTTGCCTGCTATATTTAATAAAACTAAAGACTTCTTTTGCCTTTGAAGAATTGTATACAAAAACGTAGTACTTTTTTCTACAACAACTATAGATAAATTTACAAAAAAATAGGCTAATGTTAATAGTCCTTCCTTCCTTTAAAATTTTTAAAAATAAAAAACAATTTTTTTAGTTCTATTAGTCTGTAAGTGAAGACAGGAACGTTTCCCTTACTAATACAGCCCTGTTCTGACGAGAATGATATTGATGTGAACTTTATTTCAATTATTGTTTCATATGATGTACTCTGGATATTCCAATTATATAAGCGGCTTCACCAAAAGCAAGCAGAAGTACCCTTACCTTACGCTACGTTGCGATTTTGCAAACAGAAATCTTTATTTTTATCAACTATATTCGCTCTTTTTATTATCTTTCTAAGAGTTTGTATACATATACAATATATACAGACCGGATCTTTTCGAATAACAATATTAAACAGGGATAATTATGTTATAATTATTTCAAAATAATAAATAGTATATAGATGAGTTGCACAGTCCATGACACATGTTTGGAGGCAGTCTTGAATATTTAGGTACCTTCTCTTAGCAAATTTATGTATTTTCTTTTATAAAACTTGGAATTCCTATTTATGTTCTATATACGAGGACGGATCAGTAATTAGTGAGCCAAGAAAGCAATCTTTTTGCTAAAAAAGTATTTAATTTTTCAATGTATTGTTGTAACTTATTACATCTAGTCCAACGATATTTAAGTCCTTTCAGTCCTTCAGAAAAGTAAGCTTTAACAAATTTTTCGAAATATGCGTTAGTTTCAGTGATTACCTCCTCATTAAACGCAAATTTTCAGGTTGGGAAAAAGAAAAATTGTGAGGGGGCAAAATCCGACAAATAAGCTAGATATGGAAGCAGCTCGAAAATAAATTCATAATTTTTTTGCCACTGAAACAGTTGAAGAGTGAACACATGCATTATCCTGAATAAAAGCACTTTCTCCTTGAAGTGGGGCCCTTTTGCAAAATATTGTTTGCTTAATTTCTGTAAATAATACAGATACCAAAAGATGAAAATATTTACTATACCTTGTAAACGTTTTAGCACATTGATAGAAATAATAAAATTTTTACAGACAGGTATTTCTCAGCAAAATTGCAAAATAATTTTCGAAAGATTATTAACAATTATAAATGGCAGCCAAAAGGTTACAAATAAGAACTAAATTACGGGTCGGTATTTCACTTTTTCCATGTTTCAAAACAAGCTCCCATTCAAATAAGAAGCGCCCTTACGATCGGATTGAACACAAATTTTGGCAGTTATGTTTCGCAGGATTACCAAGTTGGGAAAGATTTTTTTCAATAGTACTGCCCTCTTTAGTCAGGCTCACTAACTGATTCAGCCACTGATGTTTATTTTCTGATCTTTTAACTTAAAAATTTGTAATAAAACTTTTGACATTTGACTGTAGATTTTTTACATACAAAATACGAAAGGGATTAAAAAGAAATTCACTATTTAAAATTAACTTATATTTCATTGTCTTTAATAAACTAAAAAAGAGTCAACTGTTGATAGAATTCCAAGGGACGTCCGGGCAATTGTTACACGCATCTGTTTTCAATGCCTCTAATTTGGAACTCTTTTCCTGACTCATAAATTCCTCTTATGACCCATTTTTACAATATCCGGGTCACGGAATAGGAAAGGTGAATTTTAAACATGTTCATCAAATCACTGCTTTATGACTCCGCATATCTGGGCTATTGCGTAGTCTTGAATAAAATCAATCCGCTCCTACAATTTTTCTCGTTAATAATTTGACGCTTCGTAGCACATCCTTTATTATTAAATTAATAAACGCCAAATAATTTTGTCTATTATACGAAACAGTTCCAAAAATGTAACATCCCCCGTTTGGCGGTGGCAATACTTAAATAAGGGTATAAACTTTTTCGTTCGGAAAAGTTACGTAAGTCCTCACTTCTTCATGTCATATTCAAGCAAATGAAGTTCTTTCTCTTTAAGTCTTTGTATCAATTCTGTTTTTCTTAAGGTGGCATCGATATTCAATTTGTCAACTTCTCATTATGAGGTATACTCTGTAAGTATTGGGTTGGCAACTAAGTACATTCGGTTTTGTAGTATAAAATAAAACACTTTTTTTTTAAACAAAGAATAGTTTTTAATCAATTATATATTTTCCATTTCGCTCAATGACCTTTTGCCATCTTTCTTTCAGCTGCATGATTCCGCGCTCATAAAATTTCTGGTCCTTATCAGCAAAAAACTGAACCAGGTGCGAGTGAAGGTCATCGTCATTTGTGAAAGTTTTACCATTCAAAGAATTCTGCAAACTTCGAAATAAATGGTAATCAGATGGTGCTAGATCAGGGCTGTATGGGGGATGTAGCGTCACTTCCCAGCCGAGCTCCAATAGTTTCCCACGAGTTGCCAAAGATGTGTGAGGCCTTGTATTATCTTGGTGGAAAACTACACCTTTCCGATTTGACAATTCTGGCCGTTTTTCTATGATTGCTTCATCCAGTTTTATTAATTGTTGATAGTAAACATCAGAATTGATCGTTTGGTTCCTTGGAAGCAGCTCAAAAAACACGACACCTTTGTAATCCCACCAAACTGACAGCATGATCTTTTTTGAATGCAATTCAACTTTCGATGTGGTTTGAGCTGGTTTATCGTGTTTGCTCCATGATCGTTTTCGAACTATGTTACTGTACAGGACCCATTTTTCATCACCAGTGATGATTCTTTTAAGAAAGGGTCGGTTTCATTTCGTCTAAGGTGCATATCGCAAAAGTTGATTCTTTGTGTTAAATGAATTTCTTTCAATTCGTGAGGTACCCAAATATCAAGCTTCTTAACTAGCCCAAGACATTTTAAATGTTTTTCAATTGTTGTGTGCGATACATGTAGCCTCTCCGCAACCTCTCGAACAGTTATATGACGATCCTCTTCAATTATGACTTTGATTTGGTCATCATCAACTTCAGTAGGTCGACCAGAACGTTGATCATCTTTGAGGGAAAAATCTCCAGAACGGAATTTTTTATACCAATTCTGACACGTGCGCTCTGTTAAGCAATTAGCACCATAAACTTCACATATCTTTTTGTGAGCCGCAGCAGCTTTCTTTCCTTTACGGAAATAAAATAGTAAAATATGTCGAAAATGTTCGTTTCTGCACTCCGTTTAAAATTAACCCACAACTAATAGCTTTAATAAAAATCACGCACTACTTGCTTCTGAAGTTACGTCAATGTGACTAGTATCACGCGACAAACGGTAAAGTACAGCACTAACATACGTTATACAAAAAATAAAGCAACGCTCTCTATCAGTAAAAACCGAAAGTACTTAGTTGCCAACCCAATATTAACAAATACCTGCTTCAACCTTCATCTGAAATTTTGGCCTATATTTTGTTCCTTTTTTCCATAATTTTAAAATTTTTAGGAGTCTATTAACTACTTCAGCATTTCTATGTATTTTTCTAACAATTTGTCTTCTTTAATGTATTCCTTCTTTTAGTGCTTCCAATTTTCAAAACTCAAGAAAGGAATGAATCAATTTACTAAAAAAAAGATAGTGACTGAATATAAACATATGCTGGACCTTTGCTTATGTTTTGAATACTTCTACGAACATTGTGTACTTTGTTTTTTACATAAGCTTAATGCTTCTGAAAAAATTGCTATTACTGTCTCAAATTGCTATGCTAAATCTTAAATCAATTGATTTTTATGCTAAAAGTTATTCGAAGCATTTTATTGGTCTGGTGTAAACTTGTGTAGGAGTATTTTGTATCCATTAAGTATAATATTTCGTAAACCCTATTTCGAAGTAAAATCTATTATTGATCACTTCGCACTGAAAAAAAATTTGGTTTTTGAAAGAAATCGGAGAAAAACAGAAACTCCATTTGATGGATTTGGATTATGTATTCCCATCAATCTGAAAAGAACATTAAAGAAGTCAATGTTACATAACCAGTTTGGTGTTAAGTAAGTTTAATATGAAAATTTACGAAATTCTTTTGAATTAAGTGTAATTGTTAAAATTAAATATTACAATCTGTAAAAAGCATGTGACCGTATTGTAATATTTCACAATACGCACAAAACATCAAATGTTAAAATGCTGTCACACAAAAATTATTTAAAAAAAAACGACGTCTACATCCAGTAGAAATGCAACCACGATGAAAATATTTTTAAAGTTCGAAATTTTTTACGAACTCAATGAAACACCCTGTATATGTAGATAATTGAAAATTTTATTCACGTCGATTTTAATATAATTTGTGAAGATTTTACTTAGATTTTAGGACGAAGGAACAGTGAAAATGAACAATGTCCGCATATTTGCGACAGTACCCGTATGAAATGTGATCTAGTGTTATTTTCGCCGTCTTTGTATTTAGTCACATTCGGTAATCTCTGAGAGTATAGTAAGAGTCTATATGGCGGCAGGTGTAGAAGTGGCTTCCTGTGGGGCAAGCGCACATTCAAAAACTGGGCAAACGAACAGCTGCAGTCTATCCCCTGGGAGGTGATGTTAGTCCGGGTTGTAGAGCGCGCCACTCCCCGGACCGTCCCTCTCCTGAAAGAGGCCACTGAAACCGTTCACGATTGGAGCATCTATATCGAACCCAAAATGAGCACATCCTTTGCCCGTGATGATTGGCGCATCCTCTAAAATCAAGCCATGCTGCCCTGTGACATCTGACCAAACTGCAGCCCGGGATATTTACGAAAATATTCTGCTTACCTTCTGGCCCTACGTTAGGTTAAATCAGTTGTATATACCGTAGCAGTGGTGGTTTGCGCTTTTGCAAATCAAGTGGGGGGTAGCAAGGGCCAAAAGTTCACCATCAACCGTGTGGATGCTCCACTCTGGACTAGTTGGCCCTTTTCAGCAATTTTAGGATCTCCAAATATACATGTATATCTATATATACGTAAATGTACATATGTGTGTTAGTTTGTATGTTTGTATGTTAAAGTGACTATGTTAATGATAATAATAACGTAAATGGTTATTTTAAAGACAATGGTTTCAACTATCGGTAATTATGTGGAATTAAATTTAGGTAAGTACATATATAAAAGAAAATCCATCAAAGTATCTATTTTTATGATTTTTGAAAGTTTACCTACCAAAAATTTATTGAAAACTTTTTAAAAAAAAGCTTTTGAAAAGACGAATTGAATAATTAAAATATTTAATACAAAAAAGAAGAAATTACAAGCATATACTCAATAATTGCACAAATATGTTTAAACATTCAAAAATAAAATTCTTTCTCATATATAGTTGGTGAAAAGTAAACAATAACATCATTGCAAACTTACTAAGCGGCCGATACCAAAATAATACATTTATCTGCGGTCTAAAACAATGTTTGAATTATACAGACACGAGGTTGAATTTTAAAAAAAATGAAGTAAATAATTATTTACGAATGAGAGCAAAAAGGCCAACCGATAATCAAAATTTAGTCTGCTAATATCACTTGGTTATTTGAAAGCTCCTCAAACTTTTATTTTACAACAGTACATTTAAGAATAATTTATTTAATACTTTACATAATAATCATAACGAAATTTTGCACCCGTAATTTAAAGGAATAAAATAATTTCGTCCCTTGGATAGAGTTTGTCCAATATAAATTTGTCCACAGTAAAATAAAAATTGTTATAAAAATATAGAAAATTAAAGGCAACAAAATTTCGCACCCTTAATTTCAAGGAATAAAATAATTTCGTCTCTTGGATAGAGTTTGTCCAATATAAATTTTGTCCATAGTAAAATAAAAATTGTTATAATAATATAGAAAAGTAAAGGTAACAAAATTTCGCACCCTCAATTTCAAGGAATAAAATAATTTCGTCCTTTGGATAGAGTTTGTCCAATATAAATTTGTCCAGAGTAAAATAAAAATTGTTATAATAATATAGAAAAGTAAAGGTAACAAAATTTCGTACCCTCAATTTCAAGGAATAAAATAATTCCGTCCCTTGGATAGAGTTTGTCCAATATAAATTTGTCCACAGTAAAATAAAAATTGTTATAATAATATAGAAAAGTAAAGGTAACAAAATTTCGCACCCTCAATTTCAAGGAATAAAATAATTTCGTCTCTTGAATAGAGTTTGTCCAATATAAATTTGTCCATAGTAAAATAAAAATTGTTATAAAAATATAGAAAATTAAAGGCAACAAAATTTCGCACCCTTAATTTCAAGGAATAAAATAATTTCGTCCCTTGGATAGCGTTTGTCCAATATAAATTTGTCCACAGTAAAATAAAAATTGTTATAATAATACAGAAAAGTAAAGGTAACAAAATTTCGCACCCTTAATTTCAAGGAATAAAATAATTTCGTCCCTTGGATAGAGTTTGTCCAATATAAATTTGTCCACAGTAAAATAACAATTGTTATAAAAATATAGAAAATTAAAGGCAACAAAATTTCGCACCCTCAATTTCAAGGAATAAAATAATTTCGTCTCTTGGATAGAGTTTGTCCAATATAAATTTGTCCATAGTAAAATAAAAATTGTTATAAAAATATAGAAAATTAAAGGCAACAAAATTTCGCACCCTTAATTTCAAGGAATAAAATAATTTCGTCTCTTGGATAGAGTTTGTTCAATATAAATTTGTCCATAGTAAAATAAAAATTGTTATAAAAATATAGAAAATTAAAGGCAACAAAATTTCGCACCCTTAATTTCAAGGAATAAAATAATTTCGTCCCTTGGATAGAGTTTGTCCAATATAAATTTGTCCACAGTAAAATAAAAATTGTTATAAAAATATAGAAAATTAAAGGCAACAAAATTTCGCACCCTCAATTTCAAGGAATAAAATAATTTCGTCTCTTGGATAGAGTTTGTCCAATATAAATTTGTCCATAGTAAAATAAAAATTGTTATAAAAATATAGAAAATTAAAGGCAACAAAATTTCGCACCCTTAATTTCAAGGAATAAAATAATTTCGTCTCTTGGATAGAGTTTGTCCAATATAAATTTGTCCATAGTAAAATAAAAATTGTTATAAAAATATAGAAAATTAAAGGCAACAAAATTTCGCACCCTCAATTTCAAGGAATAAAATAATTTCGTCCCTTGAATAGAGTTTGTCCAATATGAATTTGTCCACAGTAAAATAAAAATTGTTATAAAAATATAGAAAATTAAAGGCAACAAAATTTCGCACCCTCAATTTCAAGGAATAAAATAATTTCGTCCCTTGAATAGAGTTTGTCCAATATGAATTTGTCCACAGTAAAATAAAAATTGTTATAAAAATATAGAAAATTAAAGGCAACAAAATTTCGCAATTTCAAGGAATAAAATAATTTCGTCCCTTGGATAGCGTTTGTCCAATAAATTTCAAGTAAAATAACAATTGTTATAATAATATAGAAAAGTAAAGGTTTTCGTCAATTTCAAGGAATAAAATAATTTCTTGGATAGAGTTTGTCCAATATAAATTTGTCCACAGTAAAATAAAAATTGTTATAAAAATATAGAAAATAAAGGTAACAAAATTTCGCACCCTCAATTTCAAGGAATAAAATAATTTCGTCCCTTGAATAGAGTTTGTCCAATATAAATTTGTCCACAGTAAAATAAAAATTGTTATAAAAATATAGAAAAGTAAAGGTAACAAAATTTCGCACCCTCAATTTCAAGGAATAAAATAATTTCGTCCCTTGGATAGAGTTTGTCCAATATAAATTTGTCCACAGTAAAATAAAAATTGTTATAAAAATATAGAAAATTAAAGGCAACAAAATTTCGCACCCTTAATTTCAAGGAATAAAATAATTTCGTCCCTTGGATAGCGTTTGTCCAATATAAATTTGTCCAAGTAAAATAAAAATTGTTATAATAAAATAATTTTTCAAGGAATAAAATAATTTCGTCTCTTGGATAGAGTTTGTCCAATATAAATTTGTCCACAGTAAAATAACAATTGTTATAAAAAGATAGAACATTAAAGGCAACAAAATTTCGCACCCTCAATTTCAAGGAATAAAATAATTTCGTCTCTTGGATAGAGTTTGTCCAATATAAATTTGTCCATAGTAAAATAAAAATTGTTATAAAAATATAGAAAATTAAAGGCAACAAAATTTCGCACCCTTAATTTCAAGGAATAAAATAATTTCGTCTCTTGGATAGAGTTTGTTCAATATAAATTTGTCCATAGTAAAATAAAAATTGTTATAAAAATATAGAAAATTAAAGGCAACAAAATTTCGCACCCTTAATTTCAAGGAATAAAATAATTTCGTCCCTTGGATAGAGTTTGTCCAATATAAATTTGTCCACAGTAAAATAAAAATTGTTATAAAAATATAGAAAATTAAAGGCAACAAAATTTCGCAATTTCAAGGAATAAAATAATTTCGTCTCTTGGATAGAGTTTGTCCAATATAAATTTGTCCATAGTAAAATAAAAATTGTTATAAAAATATAGAAAATTAAAGGCAACAAAATTTCGCACCCTTAATTTCAAGGAATAAAATAATTTCGTCTCTTGGATAGAGTTTGTCCAATATAAATTTGTCCATAGTAAAATAAAAATTGTTATAAAAATATAGAAAATTAAAGGCAACAAAATTTCGCACCCTCAATTTCAAGGAATAAAATAATTTCGTCCCTTGAATAGAGTTTGTCCAATATGAATTTGTCCACAGTAAAATAAAAATTGTTATAAAAATATAGAAAATTAAAGGCAACAAAATTTCGCACCCTCAATTTCAAGGAATAAAATAATTTCGTCCCTTGAATAGAAAATAATTTCGTTTGTCCAATATGAATTTGTCCACAGTAAAATAAAAATTGTTATAAAAATATAGAAAATTAAAGGAATAAAATAATTTCGTCCCTTGGATAGCGTTTGTCCAATATAAATTTGTCCAAGTAAAATAACAATTGTTATAATAATATAGAAAAGTAAAGGTAACAAAATTTCCACCCTCAATTTCAAGGAATAAAATAATTTCGTCCCTTGAATAGAGTTTGTCCAATATGAATTTGTCCACAGTAAAATAAAAATTGTTATAAAAATATAGAAAATTAAAGGCAACAAAATTTCGCACCCTCAATTTCAAGGAATAAAATAATTTCGTCCCTTGGATAGAGTTTGTCCAATATAAATTTGTCCACAGTAAAATAAAAATTGTTATAATAATATAGAAAAGTAAAGGTAACAAAATTTCGCACCCTCAATTTCAAGGAATAAAATAATTTCGTCCCTTGAATAGAGTTTGTCCAATATGAATTTGTCCAGAGTAAAATAAAAATTGTTATAAAAACATAGAAAATTAAAGGCAACAAAATTTCGCACCCTCAATTTCAAGGAATAAAATAATTTCGTCCCTTGGATAGAGTTTGTCCAATATAAATTTGTCCACAGTAAAATAAAAATTGTTATAAAAATATAGAAAATTGAAGGCAACATTTTTTCAATAACTATTATATTTTATGTACAAAAAAATATTTTGTAAAGTTGGGGGCGATGAGATTATATAATTTACCAGCGCAATTTCTAAAGAAATTGAAAAATAGTGATATCTGTATTTAATACATATTTACGTATCTATAAAAATTAAACATATATTTTGTCAACCCGAAAAAATCTATCGGTACAAAATATTTATTTTATTGCAAATAGAAAACATCGTTTTATTTTTTAATTTAAAAAAATTAAAATTATTCTACAAAACTATAATATTCTCTAACATTATTTTTATTTATAATTTCTCCACTGTTCGAATGAATATTATCTTTTAAACATGCAAAGGAAACAAACGACGGCCGTCATTACAAAATAATAAAATCTAAAAATTAATTTATTATATATACAAATAAATATATGTACATACATATGTATGAGATTTTTTCGTCAGTATTTAATAAATATTTTTCCCTTGTTTTTTTTTTAAATACACGTTTATCTTTATTTCTGTATGTATGAAAAGTAGAAAATTAAAACTGTTTAATACACCAGTAATTAAAAATTATTTCAGAAAAATTTAAAACATTCTTCTTGGCGCCGGCGAGTAATAGTTTTCAATGAAAAGACCCTTAATAGTTACTTAATAAATAAAAATAATTCTCATTTGATTCTTCTCAGTGTGAGTCGAGTATTAAAAATATTAACAAAAATAACCATCGTTATATTTTTGAAATAATCGTTTCTGAATTAAAAGTTTAAGTTGTTCTATATTTAAAAAATGTTTGGCAAAAAAATAAGCAATTTGGGAATTTAAATATGGATCAGATTTTGTCACTTAATTATTCTATTTCCGAAATGCAACAAAAAAAAAGAAAAAATTAAATTTAGAGAGAACAATTTTAATTTTTGATTGAAAAAAATATTTAAAAAATGTTAGGGCACGGGGCTAAATTGAAAGAATTCGATTTTTTTCGTATTAATTATTTTTTAAAATTTAAAAGAAACTACTAAAAATATATTGAGTTATGTAGGAAATAAAGACATTTTAGTTTTAGCTTATGTAGGGTACACCAAATTATTATTATTTTTTAAATTAATTGAAGAGATACTTTACATACTTTACTAAGCTTCAAAATACTATTTTCTCATATTACAAAAAAGTCAAATTATATGCATTTTTAATTGACATAATTCTACTAAAGTTATTTTAAAGCAGCACATGGAGTCACAACCTTTTATTTCGATTTTTTAAATTTTCAAATTACAAATCACTAACATGTAATTACTTTGATAACATATATACACGACAGAGTTAAATATATAGGAATATTTATATTGTTACTTTATTAGCGAAAGCTCAAAATTTGATTTGAATGTTTATTGTAAAATATTTGTTCCGAAACGTTATTTTGATTCACCCAGCTTAAAATTTAAAATAGAAACGTAGGATGTAAACACAAATTCAAGCAGTTTTGAAATATTAATTTTAGTCGACTTGAGAATTAGAATCGACCGGGCCAAGTCGTTTAAAATGTGCGAGATAAAGGATCCGATCTAACATAACTGTAGATCTTTAATAAATAACTAGTTCCCGTATGCAATATTTATTAGACATAACCTCTAAATTTGATGACTTCAATTTGGCTTTACCATGAAATTTCACCCCAACTCAAAATAGGAACGGTATGTGTTAAAATTTCATGGAAGTTCAGTGTTTTTGAAATTGATTTAAAACTTTTCACGTTTATGACGAATATTTAAGGTACATATTTAATTTTTTTTGCATCAAATTTTTCTATATGCTCGCTGGGTCCTAGGCAAAACGTACACGCGAATATGATTTTTCTTATTTATTAGTATTTTCTATATGAATTAACTCCATTTTTTTTCCACCTACTTTTACAAAATATCTATTTCTCAATAATTTAGGGAGAAAAAGAGTACTCGTATCATCAATTTTGTTGTATAAATCAGATTATTTATTTACATAAGATGTCGTTTCTGTAAATAAGATTTTTTTAAAAATATAGACACAAGGGAAGTTGTACCTCTTTTTAAGTTCTGCAATTTTTCTTCAACTCTTGTAAGCAAACAACTAATTTTTCATCAAAATTTGCTATTAGATAGTACATATAAATGTTATATAATATTCAAATGCTCTATTAATCCACAAAATTTAATCCAAATCTAAAATTCCCATTTGTCTGTATAGTTTTATTGGTAAAATTTGGAATCAATTAATTTATTTCTTTTTCACTTGTCATGCAAGTGATTCTACGGTCTTCAACGGCTGTAGCAAATTTCTAATTTTTAAAATCGAATTATGTCACGCACAGCATAAGAAAATTTAGAAAGTTTCTAAAAATTCTATCGAAATTATTTTAAATTTTATTTTATCCCAATTACTTAATAATACGAAATATAAGGTTGATGCATATGAAATACCGGTTCTTTCTTTCGTGCAAAAATAGTGTGCAATATTCCACGATTTTTGTGATAAAAAGAAACCCTTGTAATGTGAAGGATTCAGTTCACTGAAATCAGCATTGTAATGTGACATGGATTTAAAGTTACAAAGAGTACAGTAATCGTAACTCATAACACGAGGTAATTTTTTTTTGATGGAGCCTGTGATTGATTAATTTAATCACTGAAGGTTGATATATAACTCCTTTCCACATTAATTTTCGTATTCTGTATACGTATTTCAACAATTAAGTTGTCATCATCAGCAGATAATTAAACAGTGTCGCACCTGGAAAATTGCGGCAAAATACCCGTACGAAACAAATTCAGCACACGATATGTACCGTTAAAAGCCACAACGCACACTCCACAAGTTTGTGGTGAGGCTACTGTACACAAATGTATACAAGGTGTCTAGAACAGCGGTGTCCAACTCACGGCCCGCATAAGAATTTTAAACTAACGACATGAAACTTAAATTACCCTGTATATGTAGGTCATAACACTTTGGTCTGCAATCCACCCAACAAGGTTGTAGTCACGAGCTAGACATGAAACCTTAGTCGATAAAGTTTTAAAGAATTGGACATTCAGATTAAATGTTTGTCAGATATCTTCATGCTATAGAGAAAATTAAAAATTTGAATAAGTGGTCCACGAACTTTGTCAGAGAAGATGGATTAAATATTCTTTGCATACGATCAGAAACAATCAACCTCCTCTAGATTGATTAGTAATGTGTGACGTAAAATGATTATTATATGAAAACCGTAGGAAAATGTTTCAATAAGTAAATAATAATGATGAAGTAAATACAAAATAGTTATTCTTTCTTATCCAATGATGAAGGCTGTGAATAAGTAATACCAGTACATTCAATACTGCCAATTTATTTAAAAAATGTACCATAAATTGCAAAAATACAGCAGAAAAAAATTGGAAATGCCGTCAAAATTTTTATTAGCCCTAAAAATGCAGATATTTCAAAAACGAATGCGGAACTGTGTTCAAGAAAATTAATTGATTTTTATTTCCTACAAATGAATACGAGGGTAGTTTGATAAGTAGTGAGAATGGAAAAGAAAAACGAATTTTTTAAATACAAAATAATTTTTATTTTTCAATGTATTCTCCTAAAAGAGCAATACATTTATTCCAATGCCCTTATGCCATCTCTAAAATGCGATTCCGAAAGGCTTGCAAAATACTCATTTACGAAGATGACAAGCTCGTCGTTGAACGAAAATTTCTTTCCACCTAATGCCGTTTTCAATTTTGGAAAAAGGTGGAAGTCGGAAGGGGCTAGATCCGGCGAATAAGGCGGTACTAATTGGAAATGCAACTCGTGGATTTTGGACATCGCAACTGTGCTGGTATGCGACGGAGCGTTGTCTTTGTGAAACAGAATTTTTTCTTTGCCATTCCTGGCCGTTTAGCATGAATCTCAACATTTAATTTTTGTACAAGTCCTGCATAATATTGTCCGTTTATTGTGGCACCTTTCTGTAGGTAATCAATGGGCAAAATGCCCTTTGAATCCCAAAAGATCACCTTCTTTGCCGATAAAGTGGTTTTCGCTTCCTCTGGAGGTGCAGAACCACGTTCAATTTTTTCCTTAAAATGTGGTGTACGCGTTCTGTTGAAATGTTTACCATATCTGCGATCTCTCTCACTTTGAGTCGTCGATCTTGCGTAATAATATTATGGATTTTTATAATCATTTCCTTAGAAGTCACGATTTTGGGCGCTCCAGAGCGCGCTTCATCAACACAGCTTGTTTTACCACGTTTAAATTCATTTACCCATCTACTTATTGTGGCGGATGATGGAGCAGATTCATCTAATGTTTCCCGTTACTCATCTTTTATTTCAGTAGCTTTCATACCCTTAACTACAAAGTATTTAATCACCGCACGATACTCTGTTTCCATTTTAACAAAACGACGTGTTGCTTCTTTTTCAATCAGTTGTCAAAAATAAACTAATCAACCGATTTATCTAAATATCGGAATGTAAACATATAAATAGGCAACCTAAATTACAGTGCATTTGTTTTACCAATTAGAGCGCCACCTATGTGTCATTCTCACTACTTATCAAACTATCCTCATATTTCTAAATTGTACTCGTTAAATCCGATATTTCATATACACCAATCTAACATACAAATTATGGCAAGTTTATATTACGTAGATAAAGATCGTATAATCGCTAATCAAATGAACAAACTGTTTAAAAAAAAATCAAATTAATTTTGTATATTATACAATAGGTATTTATCTACATGAAAACATTTAGCATTATAATCTTTAAATGTAAATGACACAAATTAATTTAATAAATTACGAGAATAAGGGAAAAATATTAATATTTATTATATAGACTGTTTACGATAATATCACCGTCGCGTGTTAGAACAAGTTCCCTAATACATCATAATACATATCATCACATTGTAAATCTAGGCTTAATCTGTGAATTTTCAAAATAACTATATGTATGTATGTATGTATATATAGAATGACAAATGGGGTAAGGCATATATTTGAAACAAAACGCCACTATCAAGAGGGTTACAGAAAAACACGCGATCCTGAATACATAATATTTTAAATGGGAACTAATTAATAAACACTGCTAGTATCGTTATGTCAAGTAGCGATGCATATCAAATTTGTGAAAAGTTTTACACAAACGAATTTAACGCATTAACTTAATTTTTAGTGAAGACTTTATTAATTTATTTATTTTGAAATTTTAACTTATTATAAAGTAAATGCATAGACTGCTTTAGAAATTAGTAAAAATGTTTTTATATAATTATTAATCGCTATATAAAATGTTTAAAGTACTACAAATACTTTAAAAATATTACCACAATATTTTAATAATCATCACAATCTTTTTTCTCCATTACACTGTGTTGAAGTTTCATCCAGAGCTCT
Organism: Dermolepida albohirtum; assembly: GCA_031893035.1. Classification (NCBI taxonomy): domain Eukaryota; kingdom Metazoa; phylum Arthropoda; class Insecta; order Coleoptera; family Scarabaeidae; genus Dermolepida; species Dermolepida albohirtum. The sequence goes on along the minus strand of JAVIWB010001197.1, from coordinate 163,414 downwards.
TGTTACGTTTCCTTGTTTTTTATATATTTCCTCTATTTTCTTCTGTCTTCTTCTGTTCTTTGGTTGAACTCCAACTTTCCCCTCTTTCATTTAAAATCTCTTCAATATGATCGTTCTACTTTCGTTAAGACCTTCCTTTTTTGTTTTTTTTCCAACAGATTTTGCCTTCCAAGTCTGTTTTACTTGCCTTTTTTCATCCATTCTCATTAGATTACTAAAGCAACCCAATTTTTTCCCGTAATATTTTTTTTTGCTTATTTCATTCCTAACTCTTCTTCATTTGCTTTTTCCTTAATTCTTCGGACTCCTAACACCATCCTATGACATTTCACCTTTAGTTGTTTGTAAAATTTGTTTTTGTTTTTCTTTAAGGACCCAGTATTCTTCTCCATATATTAACACCTGAAGTTACATTGTCTTGTATGCTCCTATTTTTTTTATTATAGTTTCTTTGTGTGATAGAAATTCCCTTTGTATTATTTGCTTTATTTATGTTATACTATTTGCTGCTTGTATTCTTTTACTTAGTTCTTTTTCTGTACTTATCTTACTGTCGACTATTGATCATAAGTAATTAATCTGTTCTATCTCTTCACTATTAAGTATTACGTTCATTTCTATCTTAGAGTTTTCTTTATATTTAAAAACAATTTTTGTTGCTCTAAGTTGTCTTTCAAATTTTGATATAGGTTATTCTCTGAATGAGAAAGCACTACTATGTCGTCCGTAAAAGCGCATGAATCTAAATAGACTGGTTGTAATCGTTTGTATACTACTAATAATTTTTCCATTTTCCGTAGGCAGTGGTCTCAGCAAACTTTTCTCCTTTACTCCTTTCGTGATAGTAAATTTTCCTGCTTGTCTATTGCTTGTTCGTACATTTCTACGTACATTTATATAAATATATATTTGCTTTTGATGGCTCCTTTCTATTGTCCGTTCACATTTTCTTTTTGACGCTCTTCCATATTTGCTTCCTATTGATTGAGTCAAATGCCTTGCTCATATCAATAAAACATGCATAGATCTCTTTGTTCTTGATAACCTTTTCTCTATTACTTGTTGGACTGTGAAATTGTGGTCTTGTATGCTGCGGTCCGAATATACTTTGTCCATCTTCCAGTTGGGATTCTATTGTCTACACTAATTTATTTTCCAATATTCTTTCATATAATTGTTTTGACGTGGTTTACCTTTTCTCCCATATCAAGGATGTTTCAAATTGTGCGGTTTTTTTAAGAATAAATAAAATATAGATGGCGCACTGAATTTGTCTGGGTATGTGCGCATCTAAAAAGTGTGATGTATGACATTTATAAAAATGGCTTTGTACACGGTACAACAACGCATTCAAATTGTTGAATTATTTTATGAAAATCAGCGTTCTGTGAAAGGAGTTTTTAGAAAATTACGTGAATTTTATGGTTTACATAGTCGTCCATCTGAAAGCACTATTGGTCGAATTATTAAAAACTTTTAGGAGACCGGTTCCGCGGAAGATCAAAAAAGTGAAAAATACAGTCGTAGTGGTCGTTCATAAGAAAATATTGGTTCGGTTCGTGAAAGTGTTGCTGAAGATCCTGAAATGTCCATTAGACGACGTTCACAACTTGGACTTAGTAGATCAACAACATGGCCTATTTTACACAAGGATTTAGCTCTGAAAGCATATAAGGTTCAAATAACATAGGAACTGAAGCCATTAGATCATTTGTCAATTTCATCAATGAAAAACCAGCTGATTCTTCTCAAAATATAATGTTTTCCGATGAGGCACATTTTGAACTTGGTGGCTATGTTAATAAACAAAATTGCCGTATCTGTGGTGAGGAAAATTCACGAATTATTCATGAGAAACCTATGTATCCTAATCGAGTTACTGTTTGGTGTGCATTATGGTCAGGTGGTGTAATTGGACTTTACTTCTTTGAAAATGCTGCTGGTGAAGCTGTAACTGTCAATGGTGTTCGATTTCGTCGGATGATAACCGAATTTTTGTGGCCTAAATTAATGAATATTGATCTAGAGGATATGTGGTTTCAACAGGATGGCGCTACGCCTCACTTTGCACACGAATCAATTAATTTATTGAGAGAAAAGTTTCCTGGACGTGTAATCTCAAGAAATGGTGATATTAATTGACCACAAAGATCATGTGATTTGACACCATTAGACTATTTTCTTTGGGGTTATGTGAAAAGTCAGGTATATAAAAATAATCCACAATCGATTCCTGCTTTGAAAGATGAAATTATCCATGTCATTAGTGAGATAGGGCTTCAATTATGTCAAAATGTCATTGAAAATTTTAACAAAAGAGTGGACGTCTGTGGAGCGCAAGAGGAGGCAATTTGGCAGATATTATTTTTCGCATATAAATGTCATAACAGATACTTCAATTACCAATAAAAAGTGTTTGAAAGTGAATGCAAATTATGTGTTTTATTTATTCTTTAAAGAAGCCGCGAAATTTGTAACACCCTTTATATCATTAATTCCGGTGCTATTTCATCTTGGTGCTTTCCCTATTTTAATTCGTTGTAGTGCCTCTTCTTTTTCTTTGGCATACCATTTCTTGTTGTTATTTCTTCAATATCTGATACCCCATCTTCTTCTGTCCCTTGATCTGTATTTAAAAGCTCTTCAAAGCATTTCTTCCATCTACTAATTTGTTCTTCTTCTATTAATACATGTCCCTCTTTTGTTTTAATCAGTTGTAGTTTATTCCGGCTTGTTTTTAAAATTTTTGATTATTCTGCAAAATATTTTCTGATTATTCTTGTCATTTACTTTTAATAATTATCCGTAAATGCTTCTGTTCCTTTATTTTTCTCTTAACATCTTCATTCCTTCCTGTAGATGGTTTAGAGTTTATATTAACTCAACTGCCTCTCTATACCAAGATTTATATACATCGATATCGAATGATATTCATTAAGACGTAATCATAAAATTTAAAAAAAAATGAAACAGTAAAAAAATTAAATATTTTTTATGCACTCTTAATATTACTGCTAACTATTTTTTATAATATTACAAACATTTACGATTAGGCATTTTTCTAAATTTTTTTCTAATCATAGCCTTCCTCGGACCCAGTTTCATAAATCGAAAACCTGTGTTTAATGTCGATCGATGCCATTGGAATAAATTTAATTTTACATATTTAGAGTATTAAAATATATCAAGGAAAAGAAGCTGCATACCTTGCATGTTTTGTATTTCTACTTAAAAAGTCTTTAATGCAATATGTGCAATATTTAACATTTCACAGGTCGTAAGAAAATTAAAATACTTTTTTAATACCCATTAAATGGTTAATATGAAAAAATAAAGCTTCAGTTCCCCCATCTAGGAGTGATTGATTGAAGTGCTTGTGAGGTATGGGATAATCTTTCTCTCTACATTTGGACTTGAAGTGTTTTTCTTTCTAAATATTTTTCTTATTAAACAAATGAAAGTTTCGCCACTTTGTTTATACCAATCAGACGAATTACACATTTTTGTATATTTCTTTTACATAATTACCGACATCTGATAGCATCCATATTATCTTCCCAGTAGAACCAAGATTAGATGCATCAATACGTCGTTTACAATTTGACAAATAGTTTAATTATTAATTAAATAAACTTGTCCAGAACGATTATATTCAAAACACCAATTAAAGTAGTCATATAATGATTGCAGCTAGTAGATTTATCTTCTAGAAACAAATGCTCGCGACCAATTACACATTCATCTCTGTCATTGTTTTTTCTGTTAAAAATATTTATCCAAGGTCAACTTAGTGGATAAGATTTTTTAAATTTTGTAAGAAAAGCGTGGCGTTAAATAATGCATTGCATAAACCAGCATTAAATTATTTACTTTATTCATATATCACATATTTTATGTAACTACATGCCAACATTTTGAGAGATTTGAAATATTTATTATTCCATGGAAATTAGGATAATATATTTACGATTTTACTGCAGATTATCAAAATACTGTCTTCACCTAAATTGGAAAATGTTTTGGACATAAAGCCAATAATTGCGGTTGCTGTACAGAATCTGTGGATTTACAAGCAATAAAAAATCCTTTTAGGTTCTCAAAAATTGCATATACAAATATGCCGTTTTTACCTAGATGTGCCTCAACATCTGATAATATACAAAATATTCAAAATAAGCATTTATTTCTTACTTATACCAGCTTTACCGGAAAGTCATTATCGGTTTATTTAACAGATGTCGCTAGGCTCAAGTATGCAATGTCATGATTTGACACACATGACATTTTATTCTACTGACATCAAGCTTCAAAGCCATACATGTTATATTAGCGAAAGTAACACTGTCATAGATTTATACCTCTTTGAAAATGTCGAGTTTCGTGCCTGAAAAAGTGCATTTGCGGCACGCATTACTTATCTTATTTAAACAAAAGGAAAAAGCGGCTGAAAGTCATCGTTTGCTGGTAGAAACTTACTGTGAGCTTGCTTCAACCATACAAACATGTGAGGCGTGGTTTCGACAATTCAAAAGTGGTGACTTCAATGTGTAAGACAAAGAACGTTCTGGTAGACCGAAAAAGTATGAAGATGCGAAACATCAGATGAAGACCCAACCCAAATTAAAAAACAATTGGCAAAAGCGTTAAATGTGGTCCAAGAAACGATTAGCGACCGATCACGAGCAATGGCAAAAATTCAAAAGATATATAAAACCGCTGAAAGTCATCATTTGTTGGTAGAAACTTACTGTGAGCTTTCTTCAACCATAAAAACATGTGAGGCGTGGTTTCGACAATTCAAAAGTGGTGATTTCGATGTGTAAGACAAAGAACGTTCTGGCAGACCGAAAAAGTTTGAAAATGCGAAACAGCAGGAGTTATTAGATGAAGACCCGACCCAAACTCAAAAAAAATTGGCAAAAGCGTTAAATGTGATCCAAGAAGCTATTAGCGCCCGATTACGAGCAGTGGGAAAAATCCAAAAGATGGGAAAATGGGTGCAACATCAATTGAATGACAGGCAAATGGAAAATCAAAAAATCATCTGTGAAATGCTGCTTCAAAGGTATGATCGGGAGTCATTTTTGCATCGAATAGTGACGGGTGATGTAAAATAGATTTATTTCGAAAACCATAAACGCAAAAAATCATGGTTATCACCTGGCGAAGCCGGGTCATCGACTCCAAGGCCAAATCGTTTTAGTCGCAAGACAGTGCTCTGTGTTTGGGGGGACCAGAATGGCGTGGTATATTACAAACTATTGAAACCTGGTGAAACAGTTAATACTGATCGCTACCAGCAACAAGTTATCAATTCGAACCATGCATTGATAGAACAAACCATAGAATGGGCTGGAAGACACAGTAAAGTGATTTTACAGCACAATAACGCGCCATCTCATACAGCAAAACCGGTTAAAGTGCTTGGATGGGACATAATATTTCACCCGCCGAACTCTTCAGACCTTGCCCCGTCCAACTATCACCTTTTCACATCAATGAGACACGCGCTTGCAGAGCAGCACTTAGCAAGTTAAAAAATGGCTCGATGAATAGACTTGCTCAAAGGGAAAATAGTTTTTTTGGGATGGCATCCATAAATTGTCTGAAAGATGGGCAAGATGTGTAGAATCAAATGTACAATACTTTGAATAAATAAATTTTTCCATTTTCTTGAAAATTATATAGTTTTTTTACGAAAAAACCGGTAATGACTTTCTTGTGCATCTAGTAATATGCTTAAATATATAAGCGATTCCATTTTCATAATATAAAATATGCAAATATATGAAATAGCATTCAGATAGAAGTACGCTAGGTGTTTTAAAGTGATTAATTTGCGAGTTGCTTTATATTCTCTGAAGCAGTTACTGGTAATCCGATTAAAACACTTCTTCAACTTTCACTCGAAGATGATAATGTAATTATCCAAATAAGATATTTAATTATATTGCAGTAAAGCATTCAATGTTGCAGAATAATTTGATTTAATTTAGTAAATCGACATTTTTCGTTTTGAAATAATAAACATCTGCTAATAAATACATTACTACTTTTTCTCAATTTAAATTCAAAAAATATTGTTTAAATAATATCATATACTCTTAGAGGATTTAATCCTAACTCAACAAAAAATGTATATTTCTAATTCAATACTTAACATGATTATTTAAAAATATGTGCGTAGGTAAAAAGATTAATTATTATCTAATATCTTCATTTAAAAATAATGCAAATAGTTTGGAAGCATAACTCAAGAAATGTCTCCCAAAATAATTATTTGGAATTAAATTATATATCAAATTTAAGTGTCCATAAATATGTATATCGTATGATTAAAACTGAAAAGAGATTTCATGTCGTTGGCAAATTTTGGAGTCAGATGTTTTGCGAGCAACAATTCGAAATGCCGTAAAACGAGCGCAATTATTCATCAACTCGGGAGGTGGCCATTTGAGCGATATAATATTTTCCAATTAATGTCATCAATTTTACAACACTTTCAAATAAACTTTTTATGAAAACAGAGCTTTTTTTTTTCATTTATAACAAAATGGCAGCCAGTTCAAATTATGACATTACTTTTGCACCACCCGTTACATATATATTTATTAAGTATTCCAGTGTAGATAAATTTTAATGGAGCCTGTTATCGATGAAATTGATTAATTAAGATTAATATAACCCGTTCCCACAATCATTTCCGTTTTCTGTATACGTTCTTCGACAACTAGGTTGTCATCATCAGCAGATAATTAATCCCGGTGTCGCACCCGGAACTGCGGCAAAATCCGCACAAACGCAAAGTCCGTACTAGACATAGACCATCGACAGCCAAACACACACACACTGCGGTTAGCACACACACACACACACCCAAAGTGCCTTTGGCTTTTGACGGTGTATGTTTAGTACGGACTTTGTGTTTGTGTGGATTTTGCCGTGGTTCCAAGTGTAACACTGTCATTAATTATCTGTTGATGATGACCACCTAATTGTCGAAATGCGCATACAGAATATGAAAATTATTGTGATACAGGGTTATATTAACCTTAATAGTTTATTTCAATGTAAAGAAAAATTAATAACAACGAAAACGTAAGAACATACTATACTGTTATGTCATAAGATAAGCATGATATGGTTTATTATTTCTTTTGAATAACTTAATGTCAAATAAGGTGCATACAGTTTAGTTTCAAAATTAATTGCTTTCAAAATAAAATTATTATTCTTTTATATTATTAACGTTATTATATAATTTAAATATTAAACGACGATAAGACGATAGAATTCCTACAAGCAATATTCGTTAACCGACCACATAAATTTAATTTAAAATACTTATACATTCTTTCTTTTGTGAATCTGGCTGTATATATATAAACGTGTACATGCGTTTTTTTCTGCTTGTGCTTTATACCATAAAGTATGCTTTCATCTGTTAAAAGTCCTTCAATATTAAAACAAAGGCAGGGTAGGGCTGTTTCTACCCCAACAGACAGACCACTTAAGTATTGTGGATCAATAAATATTTGTGTATACTAAGTATACAAAATTCAAGAGAGTATTGTTGTAAATAAATATATGTATATATTGTTTACTTTTTCTATACGATCTTGCACATATGGAAGTTTGTAAATAACTTTACTACGTATGTATGGTACAATCATGTCGTTTGACTCTTTATCGTATATATGTAAGTAGATATACTTTTAATTTTGATTTATATATGTAGATATATATATATATATAAGCATTTATTAATTGTATATATAATTTAAATCTTTATAAATAAAAAATAATTGCATCCAAAGTAATACAGTTGCAACTAAATTTCATACTGTATATACTTCGAAACTAAGGCACAGTATGTAAAAGATTTTTAATGTTACAATAAATTGATTGTGATTGATATGTGATGATTACATAGTAAAGTTTGTGATTTTTGACAATATATTTACCCTGACAGTTTTATTATACGGTCGCTATTTCTATTGTTGACAGTAACTTGGAAATTTTATGTCAGCGAAAAAATGGAATTAACTCGTGAACATTTTCGTGCAATTACTTTTCATAACTTTCGGCATTATCTCAATGAGAATGCATCGACGAGGTGAATTCTTTATATGGTGATGAAGCACCATCGAAAACTACAGTATATTGCTTGTATAGTGAATTCAAACTTGGACTGCATTCTTTGCACGATGAATTTCGTGAAGGTCGTCCCACAAATGTTGTTGTATCGGATAATGCGAGACCGTCATGTGACATACCGTAAGATCGAAGCATCTCAAGATATTAGTAACGCCAGCGTGCATGAGATCCTGCATGAACATTTAGCTGTTAAGAAGCAATGTTCACGTTGGGTACCACATCATTTGCCTGTTTTTTCGGAAAAACCGTGCCTTTAGAGAATTTTAGAACGGTCAATTCTGAATGGTACACAACTGTTTGTTTGCCAAAAGTTTTTGAAGAAATAAGGAAAACAAACCGAAAACGACAGAACATTCTCCACCATGACGATGCGAGCTCTCACAGGTCGGTTCATACAATTGAATGTTTGCTACCCTCATACTAATGTGACCACTCTCCGCTGGATCCACGAAGATTTGAAGATCATGGAGGCACGGCATCGGGGTAGATAGGATGTACGTAGATTGAGCATTCCAGAATTTACTTTGTATGACTTTTGGAACAAAGAGAGGTTATCTTGTAGCTTAAAAAGTTGACAAGATATACAAAAACTGGGATAATTTTTTGATTCAGATGCCAAAAGTTAGTCAAAAACAAGTGTCAGATCGAGGTCAATGAAATTCTTGTTTCCCAGTGTAATCATTTACGGTAATGCATCGTTCATCCAATTAATCGTCCTGAATTTTTTCTAATACGTACGAATAAAGATCGGAGCATCTCTGCAATAAACCAGAACATGGCGTAACGCGTGCGTGCTTATCACTTATCTTAGGCGGCATTTTCGTACAACTGCAGTCAAATTTAAAAATTGTTGTGCACAACCACACGTTACTATCTTAAACAATTCGTGCATTTTCTTAATTATGAATAAAAATAGGTTATGGGCGCTGCAGTATTTATTGATGAAAGGCTCAAATGCCAATCAAATAAAAACGGAATTTAAGTTATTCTCCTTCGTATGCAACAATTGCAAACTAAGTTCGGTAACTTAGCTCCTCTGTGCTTCTTATATCGCCTAAATTCAGTAATTTAGGCGATAGAAGAAGCACAGAGGATGCACCACGTTCTGGATGACCAACGATAGCTATCGATATAGAAACAATTGGATAAGTTCATGAAATCGTGATGAATGACCGCCGAGTAAAATTAGAATAATATCAAAGAAAGTAAGCATTTCATATAGCCTCGTACATTGCGTTTTACATTAACATTTATCATACATTAAATTCAATAATTTAGGCGATAGAAGAGGCACAGAGGATGCACCACGTTCTGGATGACCAAAGATAGCTATCGATATAGAAACAATTGGATAAATTCATGAAATCGTGATGAATGACCGCCGAGTAAAATTAGAATAATATCAAAGAAAGTAAGCATTTCATATAGCCTCGTACATTGCGTTTTACATTAACATTTAGACATAAGAAAGCTTATAGATAGATTAGATGCCGCATCTGTCGATAACCCACCAAAGACGAGTAAGAAAGATCATTTCACAACAATGTATCAACACGTTTAAACGTAATGAAAACGATTGTTGCAACATTCCATAACTATCGATGAAATGAATACATTACTACTCTCCAGAGACCAAAGAGCAGTAAAACGATTCCGTTTGTCGGAAAAGTAGTGATTACCGTATTTTGGGATTTCCGAGGAGCAATTTTAATCGACTGCTTGCAATGAGGGAAGATGATAACAAACGAGTATTATGCGTCGTTATTAGACAAATTAAACGAAGAAATGAGAGCCAAGAGACCTTATTTGGTAAAGAAAAACTCCTGTACCACCAGGACAATGCTCTGTTCCACAAGATGGCATTTACTATACAAATTAGAATTCCAATTAATTTAACATGCATCATATGCACTAGAATTGGTTCTGTCGGATTTCATACTATTAAAAAATATAGTAAAAATAATTGACTGGAAAGAAATTACTGAAAACATCGAAACTATAAATGGATATTTCGAAGGTTTAGGTAGTTCTTATTTTTATTTTAGGGTTGAATGGCCTTAAAAAGTATTGTACTAAATGTGTAGAGCTGAATGGGGATTGTGTAGAAAAATAAATAGTATTTTCCCCAAAAAGTTATTCTTTTTTTCTTCTCGTTCTAGAGACTTTTCGATCTGTCCTCGTAAGGGGAACACAAAAAAAAACCATTAAAATACCCCAGTCACACTGATCGCAATGATCGGCCTAGACCGATAAAGTAAAATTCATACTATTTGCAAGATTAGAATCTGTGTCCGTCATCGGACTATCCATGTTACACGCAGCTGTTGTCTAAGCGATAGTTACGCTATGTTACGTCGTGCTGCAAGTTATTCAGAAGCGAATACGTCGAAACCATAATCTAGTATACAAAAAAGGCGACGATGTAAACCTTCGTAAGACTGTAGGGCCATCACAACCGGCTCGTTAATGAATTGTGGAACTTAGAAAGAGAAAACCGCCATATTAAAAATCAATGTAAGTTATTTATCTCCCTATTTACAGCGATAATACCACCATAGGAGAAAGATGGATGGTGGAGAATTATTTCTAGCATGCAGCGTTCTAAACCCCAACTATGGTCATTACTGCAGAAATTTGGCATGTATTCGCAAAATAGTAACAACAAAATTTATCAAGTGGTCAAAACTATCTTTGGTATTATATCTGCAGCAATACAAAAAATTTTGGAGCAAGAGTTGAATGTTAAAAAAACTGTTTTGGGTTAAATTGGAGCCTGTCGTTAAGAGATCAAGTAAGAACTTGATCTTTTAATGCGTGATTTCTGGTTATTTTTTAATGCCAAATAATCATAATTACCGTTTTAGTTCAGAAGAAGAGATTAGTACCGCTATATAATAAAGCTGGTAATTTTATCTTGAAAATTGAGTAGCGTGACGCCTTTCGTATATAGAAAGTTCATCTTTAAAGGTGCATCAATACTAGAGGAAACTGTTTTAAGCACTCTTGAAGTTTCTAGCCTTTAACTTCCACGTATTTCTTTTCCTTCATCTAATGTTTAGTATTCGCCTGTTATATCATATTTCAAATGCTTTTAACGGTTTTCTGATGGTCATGTTTATCGTTCAAGATTCATAGCTAAACTACAGCTGACTACTACTATTATTGTATTTGTTGCTAGCAATTTTTTTTTTTTGAAAAATGCAACGTTTTACTCCTGTCTTGTTTTATCATTGTTTTCTTTTCACTTTTTCTGCTTTTCTTATTTTTTTTACCTTTAAAGTAACAAAAGGTATTTACTCTTTTTTTCCTTTCGTAGAGGCTGTTGATTGTGTCGGTCACCAAACTACTGCAGCCTTAATTTGTGCTATTGTGCGTTCCCCAAATATTATTTACTTCACCCAATCCTATACTCCCGTTTCCTAGGCTAATCTAATGGATCTAAGAAAAATCGTCTGCTGTATGTAGCTGAGACTACTTTAGCTTGCCCATAATGGCTTGCCTTTTATGATAGATTCTTACAAGTACCGTTTGACTGTTTCTGGAGTTTTATTGTAAAATATGCTATTAAAGTTTCCATTATATCTGCTAATTTTATTCAAGAACTGTCTGACAAGTGCACGACGACTGTTAGGTATCCTGTTATCATTTCCAGTTCATCCCAATAGTTTATTTTACTAAAGCTTACTTGAAGTCTAGTTTACTAGAAGAAATAAGGATGATATAATTTGCATATGTTAGCATCACCTTTTCTCTTTGCATTTTAATTCCTGTATGTATCGAGCCTTCTAATTGCGTGTTAAATACACGTATTAAAAAATGACAAAGAACATGTGCACATTTTCATAACAAAGATGAAGAAAATTAATTCTTCTTTACATTTCTTTTCTGACACTTGACCCTTATCAATTACTTTCCTAACCTGTTTCCTTCTCTTTTTAATATAGTCTTCTTGAAATTCTCTTTCGTCGAATTGTTCAATAATTACGAATCGTTTTGATTGATATTCTCTACTATTTCTTCTACAGTTCACATATTCAATATACGTATATCATATTTTAATACACATGACTACTTTTTCCTACGAGTTCTGTATTTAAAGACAATTCCCCTCCTCATTCTATTTCTTTACTGTCATTACTTAATCGAGAGATTTATAGCACAATAGATTTTTGCTCGTTCTTTCTTGGTCTAAGTATTCTTATTCCGTAGATGTTTATTCTCATATTGACACTGTGAAGATGCCTTCCACACCTTCTCAGATTTTTGTTAACTGTTTTCTTATTCTATTCATCATACGAAATTATCTATATTGATAATTGGCGTTAATACACACATATACACATACATATATATATATATACCATGTATACCGGAAAGTCATTACCTGTTTTTCTAACAGATGTCGTTAGGCTTAAGCATGTAATGTTATGATTTGTCACATATGTCATTTTCTTCTACTGACATCAAGCTGCAAAGCCATACAGGCTACATTTTGCGCTGTTATATTTTCTGAAAGTAATACAGTCATAGATTTATATCTCTTTAAAAATGTCGATTTTCGTGCCTGAAAAAGTGCATTTGTAGCTCACATTACTTTTTTTATTTAATCAAAAGAAAAAAGCCGCCGAAAGTCTTCGTTTGCTGGTAGAAACTTACGGCGAGCATACTCGAACCATAAAAATATGTAAGGCGTAGTTTCGATAATTCAAAAGTGATGATTTCGATGTGCAAGACAGAAAACATTCTGATAGACCGAAAAAGTTTGAAGATGCGTAACTGCAGGAGTTATTGTATGAAGACCCAACCGAAACTCAAAAACAATTGGCAAAAGCGTTAAATGTGACCCAAGAAACGATTAGCGACCAATTACGAGCCATGGGAAGAAACTAAAAGAAGGGAAATTGGGTACCCCATCAATTGAATGACAGGCAAATGGAAAATCGAAAAATTGTGTGTGAAATGCTGCTTCAAAGACATGATTGGAAGTCATTTTTGCATCGAATAGTGACGGGTGATGAAAAATGGATTTATTTCGAAAACCATAAGCGCAAAAAATCATAGTTATCACCTAGCGAAACCAGCCCGTTGACTTTAAGGCCAAATCGTTTTGCTCGTAAGACAATGCTCTGTGTTTGGTAGGACCAGAGTGGCATAGTGCACTACGAACTGTTGAAACTGGGTGAAACAGTTAATACTGATCGCTACCGATAATAAATTAGCAATTTGAACCATACATTGATAGAAAAACGTCCAGAATGGGCCAGAAGACACGGTAAAATGATTTTACAGCACGATAACGCGCCGTCTCATACAGCAAAACCGGTCAAGAGAGCGTGGAAAGCACTTGGAAGGGACATAATATCGCACCTGCCGTACTCTGCAGACCTTGCCCCGTCCGATTATCACCGTTTCGCATACAATAAGTCACGTGCTCGCAGGGCAGCACTTCGCTAATTTTGAAGAAGTTAGAAAATGGCTCGGTAAATGGTTTTGCTCAAAGGACAAACAGTTTTTTGGAGATTGCATCCATAAATTGCCTGAAAGATGGGCAAGATGTGTAGATTCAAATGGCCAATACTTTAAATATATTTTCTCATTTTCTTGAAAATTATGTAATTTACGAAAAAAACCATTAACAACTTTCCGGTATATATACATATACTATATATATATACATATGTTTCTATTTTTTCACGATTTTTTGGGAGACGTAGCGCGTAACTGTATTAGAAAAACGTTTGCGCCCTTTCTTTCTTCAACACATGTGACCACCGATGAATTAGACAAATGCCAGTATATGTATGTTCGTATTTTGCACCGGCAAATTTTTGTGATTTAAACTTTATAAGTTACATTTGTATTTTATAACAGACACTATAGCTAGAAACAAGTATAAATTCATGAAATGTTATGTTTTATAATATTATGAAACAAATTATAAAAAAAGCAATAAATAAAGACACGTATATCTTGCCAGTAATGGAAGAATAACTGAGAAAGAAATAAGAAAATTAAAGATTAAATAAATTTTTTAAACAATTTCTGCTTTACATACACGATGTACAAAAGGGTTAAAATTAGAATTTTTCAATTTAGCATCGTAAAAGCGCATAATTATATGCAATTAAACCTTCTCTATTTGAATCATAAATTGTTATTAATTATTTTATTCATTCTCCATTAAATTCTTAACTCGTACTGCTTAAAGTTTCCGTTTTGTTAAATTGTTCTTCCTGCCGTTTGGCAGGAAGATGACTTATAAAGATACTATTATTTCGAATAATGTAGGTCTGCCAACTAGAGCAACCGTATTTTAAAATATAAATATTTAGTTTTAGAAATGTGTTAAGTCAAATCCATGTTAGATTTAATATTCGAGTTACTTTTGCTTTGAGAATTAAACCCCACGAACTTTCGGATATACGTTAAATGTAATTCATTAAAGTATTTAATTTTACGTGTTTTATTAGGTTATGAAAGCGTTAATAACTCAAATAAATAGATATACGTAATGGAATAAATTTCATAGTAGCTAACGCCGCATATGATTAGGGATGTTCCGTGTTCAAGTGCAGTTAGGTAAAGCACTTGCGATGAGTGTTCAATTCACCTCTAGATAATCTAGAGACAGTGCACGCTATGCACCCTTTAATCGAATTCCAAACTAACCAGTTAACTTTAACTACCCTTATACCCTTCCTCATCCGCCTCGTGATACTTACCTCATGGTTCGATTTGTGTGCAGCAGCACCCCCACACACATACGGTTAATTTTATGGCTTAAAACACACGTACGGTCGTACACACCACAACAACAACGTTTCTCCTGTTTGCGTGATCCCCATTGCCAGCTTTATTATATTAGTTGTGGGAAAATGTGTTACTGCCGTTATTTTACACGTGCCAGTATAATTAAAACAAAATATTTACAAATAAACTACACCACTTATATGACTTTATATTGTAAACACGTTGCTTTTATGTCCTCGAAAATGTGTTTATTTCATTGCAATCATTAGAGATTTTTGAGTTTAGTTTTAGAGACATTATGAAGGGGAAATATTTAATAAATTAAAATTAAAAAGTGAACTTGTATCCAGCCCTAATAATTTTCAAAATAACTTTAAATTTTTTTTCACAATGAAATTTTTCATATAAAATGTATTGCAGATTTAAAAAGCCTTTTTTTGAAAATTAAACCATCTTATAAAATCAAATTTTAACTAACCATTCTCTTTCGCCAAATACAAGATTTTACGTTTTTCAGTATTAGTTTATTGGTACGAGGGTAGTCGTTTATATTTCGGGAATAGTAAACAAAAATTTTTTTTTTATTATCGAAAATAGTTTTATTGCTTTTTAAAATATTCTTATTGAAAATCAATGCAATTTCGCATTCGTTTAAACCAATCCCAAAAGCATTGCTGCCACCGTGAAGGCGGTAACTCCAAAATATGAGTTTTAAATGCCTCAACTGCCTCTTCCGGCATAGAAAATCGTTGACTGCGAAGTTTATTCTTCACGTGTGAGAACAAAAAGAAATCACAGGGAGCTAGATCAGGGCTGTACGGCGGATGGCTCATCAATTCAATGTTTTGCCCGGTCAAATATTCAATTGTTTGAACCGACCTGTGACAGCTCGCATTGTGGAGAAGGATCTGTCATTTTCGGTTGGTTTTCCTTATTTCTTCAAAAATTTTTGGGAAACAAAGAGTTGTGTACCATTCGGAATTTACAGTTCTTCAACTCCCTAAAGGCACGGTTGCAACGTGACCGGTTCTTCCGAAAAAACAGGCGACCATTTATTTTGATATGCATCGAGCGTGAACAACTTTTGTTGGTTTTGGCTAATCTTGGAATACCCACACAGTCGACTGCTGTTCACTATCGGGCTCATACGTATAGATCCAAGATTAATCACCTGTGACGACTTTATAAATGTTCTTTGAAGCACCGCCATTGTATTTTTTGTGCATATCTTGGCACCAAACGATGCGAGTCCTTTTTTTGAGTGGCTGTCAAATTATGTGGTACCCAACGTGAACATAGCTTCGTAACGGCTAAATGTTCATGCAGGATCTTCTGCACGCTGGTGTTACAAATACTTAGAGAGGCCTCAATCTTACGGTATGTCACGTGACGGCCTTGCATTATTAATACAGACACTACATTAATGTTTTCCGATACAACAACATTTGTGGGACGACCTTCACGAAATTCATCATTCAAAGAACGCCGTCCAAGTTTGCATTCACTATACTGATCAGTGTCAGTACTAAAAATTAACTTCCATCCTTAGTTAACCTACCCTAAAGTTTCAGTGCGATACCTGTAGTGTTGTAGCTATGCAAAACTTAAAAAACATCCCAGGGATACTGTACTTTGGGTAACTTAAAATCTGTCCAAGTAAGTTAGAGAATTAAAAGCAGTTTATTATTTAATTTTACTTACTTCAATTAGATAACCCTTTGACATCAGACTAGATTATTTGAAATGGATTAATGTAATTTATTTTTGTATTTGCAGATATTAATTGTCATAGCATGTTTAGTTGATATAGTATTTGCATAAAATTAGTCCTTGTCACTAATGGATTTTATGTTATTTTAATTTTACACTAATGATCTTTCTAGTGATGATATAGTAGTTACGAAATGGGAAATTCAAAAATAATAAATGAATCATTCATTTGCGCTTGAAAGTCAAGCAATACCGATTGCAAACATCAAATACCGATGTACGTGGTGTGGCATAGACACAAATGGATCGGAATTTGACGTGACGTCCGTTTAATGGTCCATAGCTTTTATGTAAACTATAATGAAGCTATGCAGTGTCCGATAAACCATTTCTCCTGAATGATAGGGGTTGTACGTACGTTTAGGACAAGGGTTTTCCAATGCAATTATTTGAATATTACCCAACCTATTATACTATATTCATGAACACATACATACATACGTATATGTAGGCATACATACATTATAATAGACATATATTCAACACAAGAGAGTTAATAAAATGTTACTTTATTTCTTGTAATTGCAAAAATTATTATTGAAAATAAACATATATTAAGTCGGTTATTATAAAAATGGTAATTTGATTTTAATGATCAACACTGGTGTTATTAGAATTTGCTTCCAGTTTATCTGGGAATGATATTAGCTTCGTAAAAATAAAATTTCTATATAATTTCAGACATCAACGAATGCCACTTCTGTTAATACCAGCATGTCCATTCCAATTCTTGACATGCTTTCTAATGGATTGATTTTCGCGATATTCCTTCTCGTTTAAGGTAAATGCCAAGAGTTTTAAATTGCTCCACGAGTACGACCGTAGGAAAATCTCGCGGCTTACCAATCCCTCCTGCAATTAGCGTTAAGTTATTGAGGAATGTAAAGTCATAGATTATCATTATTACATTATTATGGTTTAGATTTTTCTCACAATTCCTAAACATAACACCGAGAAACTTTTCATTCAACCCATACATTTATGGGTTAGAGGTCGAATTGAACGCGGCTGATATGGTATATTGTCATTTATTTTAATATAATTTAATAATTTCTATAAAACGTTTTACACAGTCAATTAATATGTCGAATGAATTTGTAGAGATATCCTTCAAGATCGCTGTCGATGCCTTTTTAATGGCTTCGACGTTGGCATAACGCTGTCCTTTCATCGGCAAATGTAGTTTGGAGAATAGATAGAAATCACAGGCGGCCAAATCCGGTGAATATGGTGAATGGTTGATGGTGAAGATACCATTTGTAGTTAGAAAATCAGTGATAAGCGTCGTGCGATGAGATGGTGCATTATCATGTAACAAACGCCAGCTACCATTTTCACGATATCGAGGGCGCATACGACGAATACGCGCCAAAAGACGCTTCATAACACCGAGATAATATACAGCATTGACTGTTTGACTAGTTGGTACAAACTTTTTGTGCATTATGCCTTTCGTATCATAAAAACAAATCAATATTGTCTTCGCTTTCGTCGTTCTTGGCTTAGATGTTTCTGTTCAGAGCTCTGAAGCTTGATCTCTGGTTCATATTGAAAACACCACGTCTCATTGCTAGTTACAATAGAATACCTAAAGTTGTCGTCCTTTTTTGTGTCTTTAATCAAGTGTGTACAATGTTGAATTCAATTAGCTTGTGTGGTACAAACCCTGCACAAATCATTCTCACTCCCAAATGCAGTGTCAGAATGCGATGAATTGAATCTTTGGAAATATTTAATTCCATTTCCACATATTGCAATGATGTTCGTCGTTATTTACGTCCGTACAATCGCCTTTAAGTCGTGTATACCACTCATACACACTCGTATGTGATAAACGCGCATCACCATACACTTATTTCATAAAAATAAACGTTTCAGTAAACGATTTAACGAGTTTAAAACAGAACTTGATATTTGCTCTTTATTCAAAATTCATTTTTCGACCAATGCCAAATACACACTGTTACTTTATGCGAAATTTCTCTACTTCTAATGATGCAAATGTCACGATATTTTGACATAACATTGGTGAAATATCTACCTTACCGACGCGTATTTTTTAATAGATAGCGCTACTAAGAAAAGTTCGGTTTTCTCTACGACAGACTGTGTATTAATATCTTTTAAACACAAATAATACCTCAACTCCGCAAAACGTATAAATTATTAAGTTTAGATGAATACTTTTTTCAATAATTACAGATTAATTTACAAACATTAAAATTATGTATGAGGACCTTTTTGTTCTTCCAAATTTATCAAGAATAAGAAACATATTCATATAATCTAATTTGTATAATTATTAAATTCGTAATTAAGGTTGGCAGGTTTTCTTTGTATAATCTAGACGTTATTGCGTTATCAATCTACAAAAAATTTTAAATAATATTACAACAGCTTAATTACAGACAAATAAAGACAAATCCGAAGGCATTTATAAAATTAGAAAAATATTTGAAGCGAGAGAAAAGGCATAAATTCACGTTAATAACAAAGAAGAGAAGTCGAAAAATGTGTGAATTAAAGATCGAAAATTAGATTTCCGACATCTAAATAAGAATGTAAATGCACAAAAATTAATTACAATCGGACGTATAAAAGGGTCGAAGCAGAATATTTTGGGGTTTATTCTCGAAGAAAACACGGGAAGTTTGAAGAACACTTCGAATCTCTATAGATAATTGATATATTGACAAAATGATCATTTTTGCAGCTGAAGGAAAAGCTATTTTAAACTCTTCGAAAAAGATGGTCTTTTTTTACATGAATGTATTGAATTAGTAAAAAGATATTTAAGCGACTACTTAATGTTTGGTAGTATAAAGTACTTATACAATTAAATGATATTAGTTGATATTACGAAGGTATTTGTTTGTTTAAATAAATAACAATGACGATAATAATCTTTATTTAATTTAACTTTTGAACTTATTCTTAGAGTGATGCCCATGAATTATCGTTTTTTGATTTCGTACAGAAATGGTGCGCAATACTCTGCGATATTTGTGATAAAAAGATAAATTTTTAATGCGAAGATTAAAGCACATTTCGGTCAAATATTTGCTTACATTTTTTAAAACAATAAAAATATACATGAACGAAGTGCCTATGTGGTCGATGAAGAAGTTTCAATGACTTTAGAGCAAGAAGAAGATTGTCAAATCAAACCATAAGAAAACTCTAAGATGGATTATATTTTAACCATACTTCAACATGGTATTTTCAAGTTGAAGTGAGTTCTTCGTTTTTGATAACAAGCAACGAACTTTTTCCAGAGCAATTAGTAACACGTAATGACAAATGGATGTCGTATGACAACTGTAGAACAATATCTCTATGAGTAGACAAATACAAAGCTCAGTGGTAAATTACTTCGCTTATCATGTTGTGGGATATTGGGATCTGCTGTCTAAGGAAAGTTTTCGTGGTTTCCCTTCTCGTTTAAATGAATGCTGACAGTCGCAGATCTTAAGACACAAGAGGACCCACGGTAGGTTATTAACTGCATATAATTATGAGCTTTTACGATTCTAAACTGAAAAGATTCTAATTATTGAAAAAAATTCTGCATTATATACATATGTATACGACGCATAAAACGGCTAAAAATTAAATTTTTTCAGTTTAGCATCGGAAAAGGACGTAATTATATGTAATTAATAACCTACCGTGAGTTTTCATTTAATATTTGTTTTCGTAATGCAATTTATTGCACGTTAGAAGGACTCAAATTAACTGTCTCCGTGGTTTAATGTTTAGGGCACATTCCTGAAGAGAATGAGATTGTGGGTTCAAATCCTACATACATACACGATGTATAGAGTGGTTAAAATTATAATTTTTATGGAAACCTTGTTAAAGGGAAGAAAATTTCTTAATAGGGAAGGGGTTAAAGACGTGTAGTTTTCATCAGTTTCAGAAATTCTTGATTTCTGTTCCTATTAGTGGTATTAATTGATGTAAATGCATTCACCTACATTAGAAGAAATTACTTTTATTAATAAAAATTTGGTTTTTGGAAACACGCATCGACCTAATAATAATAGTTCATCCCTTTATATCCCCAACTGAATGCCAATTGCAGGAGGCATCGACAGGCGATGAGTTATTGTTACGCCTGCGTCCGCAGATTTATTGAAGAACTTTGACTGGCGGCATCCACCTTATACGGACACGAAAAATCTTCCCAGACATCGTGATAAGCCAGCAACCTACCACTGAGCTATTAGCCGGCTCAAAATAGTACATAATAAAATATAATTTATAACCTAGAAAATATTCTTTGTTGCGAGGTTGAGGTATAATTGGTATTTCTGCATATTTTTGAACCCAGAACATGGGATTTCAACTTCTTCTAAAGCTAATATAATTGTAAGTTTATGTTGTGGAAATGTGCAATTCACTTTAGAGCATTCAACAACAATTAGTTAATATATTGGCAAAATAGAAAAGTTTTAACACGTTTAAACAAGATTTTGGCACATTACAAAGATATATAGCACCTCTGCAAAGTGATCGACGTAATAAATCCATTTTTAATTTTCATCTATTATAACACAAATAATCTGCACTTAATTATTTTACCATTTAAGGAAACATTTTTAATATTTTACTTCAGGCTATGAAATGAAGAATAGAATGTACAAGCTATTGGTATTCTTAAACGATGATGTGAGTTATTAGAATACACGTTAATACTTATGAACATCATTAGCGATCATTGATAAAAACTTCAAAAACTGTTGGACCTAATGCGGAGTCCTGGGGGACACCCTAACTTACGACACATAAATTCAAATGAAACTGATCTATAAAATTTTTTTGTCTATAATCAAGTAGCTCTTAAACCACAATAATAACCCAGTATGCTGTGCAATTATTGAAAAAGATGCATAACAAAAAGTAAATTTGAATTATAATCGTGAGCTTGTATTTTCGCGTTAACCGTTACAAATAAATTGTTTATCCCTATCCGACGTATTTCTATCAGCAGGGTTACCGCCGGTCAAACCCCTACTAGCAGTTGCAATTGACTAAACCCCCGAGACTAGAAGTTGTTCGGTTCCGCCTCCTAGGCGCGGCTGTAATTATTTCTGTCAAATATTTACCATGCATTTACCTTTTAACTACCCTTAACACGAATATATACATATATACGTACAGTACAGCGGTACATTTTTTAATTTATGTAGCTCTGTTAGTTTGCAAACATTAATATTTATATTAATTTATTCGTTCCTTATTTACTGTAGGGTAATCTATTTGTACAAATCGATTAAGTTTTTTGTTTTCTAAATAAAGTAATTACATGGAATATTTTATTTCTGAGACAACAAAATTTTAGAATAGTTTTTCATATTTTACTAGCAATGCTGTTACTTTTGAGAGTAATCAGAAAATCTAGTTTTGAAGGAATAATTGTGAAAGATGATAGAAGTAATAAAATTTCTAATTTGGAAAATTAAAGAACTATTCAGTCTCTCCTTAAAGAATTGTCAAGAAGCAAATCCAGTTTCTTTTATCGTTTTGTTTTGTTTGTTACGGTTTACAAGCAAGTGCCCTATGACAGGGTGTGTCATCGTGCATATGTACAAAAAGACCTCCAGTTGTATTTAATTCACTTATATGTGACAACAAAACTTTATTGCGTCCCATTTTATACCGTTCCTGGTTCATGAAACCTTGTACAAGACCCCCCATCCCCCGAGTTTCAAGGTCATCAGGTGTTATGCAAGGCCAAATCATACTGTTCCAAAACACGTCTTCTTACAAAGTGAGTCCTTCTATTTTTACCTATATCATTATCTTCATGCATAAGCTTAGCACGTTCTTATGTTGTTTTGTTTGACTTAGAATGGTTTTTTGACTTTTGGTCTCAATTTACGTTTTATAATAGATTTATACAATTTAATAGCGTTTCATAAAGTCGCCGCCATACTGTTTCCCCTGATATTTGCACTTCCTCTGGATGTAATATTTCTTTTCGGCTTTTCTGGCAAATGATTTGCTGCGTCTGAATGGGGGGATACTTTTGTTAAACAAATTTGAAATTAGATACATTGTTTAACGGATATTTCTTTGTCTTTAACAATCCAGAAATCTTTCTTCTGTTTTTATTACCATTTTTGCGATTTTGCATCGGGGGTAAACTTTTTTTGATTTTAAATTGATTTTAAAATTTTAAAAAATAAATAAAATTCCCAAAAACATTAACTCTCGATAAAATTTCAGGGCTTACTAAAACATATAATCTTTATGACTATGCGAATAATATAAACTGATCCCAATATAAATCTTTGAAAAATTCGAATTATCAAGTATATACTTCTTCAATAATGTAAATTTTATACTTTCTTTCCAGAGTTTAAAAATATTTGAAATTTTCAATCCTTATATTTTGACATAGAATGTATATTGAAATATTTAAAATAGTAAGTCTAATAAAATAAAGAATATTTGAATTATTTTATTAAATTTTCTTCATTATCAAATTTCCTTGATTTATTATAGTGCCTTAAATGCGCATTGACTTTTACATGACTGTTTAAGCGTGATTATACAATTAATATTTTCCTTTTGATGTATGCGTTCGTTTTATAATGAAAATACTGGAGTACGTAAAATGTTCATTAATGAAAAACAAAAGATATTTAAACAAAGACAACAGAATATTTATCAGCTTGCAGCGTAAAAATCAAGAGTTTTTTTTTTGTATACAAAAACATAAATATATCGGGATACCGTTCAAGCGCACGCAAAGGCTAGCAGTTTAACTTTGATAATATATTCATGTCCAACAGTTCATCGCAAGATGGCCATCGTAAGCTCGCATTTATCTTGTAGATAGACGGCTGACAGCAATGTTCAGCTCGCTGGCCTGTGTTCACGCCATACGCCCATACGTCTTGGTTTGCATATTAAACAGCAGCCACGGATTTATCAATAGACTTGCATAGATATAAAGCCCTTAAAAATGACTACGTGAATCATACCTTCTAATTTTCGTTTTCAGTGATAAAGCGTGTTCAGTATTTTATGGATACTTTTTTATATGAATACGTAAACAAAACAAATAAGTATTATCAATTTTTATGTTCTTGTAACGACTGTACGCATTTTATTTAAAGAATACATGAAGGTAACTATTATTTTCTACAACAAAGGTACGAAGTTAGGTGTCCGGGATTTTCTTTACGTCTTTGACCTGGTATTAATTCAGAAAAAATATTAAAAAATGTTGTCTATGATTAATGATTTTGATCAAAAATTATTCTTTACGTTATCTCATCAACATTTTCAGAGAGGAATTATATGATTGTATGAATATAAAAAGTTCTTCACTCGATAGTTTTATCAGAATTTAAACGAAGTGAATTATTTAAAAATGAAATCAAGTAGACATTCACAAAAAGTAAAAATTGATTATTGGGATTCTAAATAATACTTTAACCCTTTAAAATGTGAAGAGGTTTTAAGAATTTTCATTCACGACTAAAACTCCAAACTTATATTTACACTCAACGAAACGGTGATATTAAAACACTTGTTAGGTTCTTCATACTTACAGATTGTGACCGTTACAATTATTCGCAAAATTCCTTGGATTAATTTCCTTTCACATAAACTCCGTAATTAACAATGAAGCATGTATAATATACAGTACTGTGCAAAAGGAAGAAGCACCTTCTTGAATTTTACAAGAAACTATTATAGGATAAATAATAATCTTACACAAGTTGACATGTTTTTAATGTATAAAAACTAACACATATCGATATTTAAACACAATAACTTAAATTTTCAATATTTTATATGATCACAGTATCCTGCATTTTTCTTGGTAGGCTTTCCATTAATGAATTAATGAAATTTTCAGGAATATTGTACCATTCTTCCTGTAGTATGTTCCACAGTTGGTTTTTGTTCTTTGGCCCCCTTTCACACTTTTTTCTATCAAGATAATCCCACACATGCTCAATAATATTTAAGTCAGGACTTTGAGGTGGCCATATCATAGTCTGCAATACCCCATTTACTTCCTGCTGTGTTAAATAAGTTTTCACAAGTTTTGAGGTATGTTTGGGATCATTATCTTGCTGTACAATGAAATTATTGCCAATAAGTCGCTGCCCTGATGGTATGGCATGTTCTTCTAATAGTGTTCTGTATTCCTCACCATTTAATTTACCCTCTATTTTTACAATTTCGCCCACACCTGCTGCCGAAATACAACCCCAAACTTGGATATTGCCTCCTCCATGCTTTATGGTAGTGTGTAAACGTGGTTTCAATAATGATTCACCAGGGCGTCGTCTAGCATACTGACGTCTGTTCGTTCCAAATAATTGATTTTAGATTCGTCAGTCCATAGTACTTGTCGCCACTCATTATATCCCAAGTTTCGTGGTCTCTGGCATATTTTAATTGTTTCCCTCTCTTACCTCGTCGGGTTTTCTCACGGCCACGCATCCCCTCAAGCCTAATCAAAACAAGTATCGCCTTACTATTAAAGCATGTACCGAAGTACCGGATGTTCACGCAAGATCTTGAGCTAGTTCTGCGCTAACTTTCTTATGTTTTCTTAAGGAACTAACTGCGCATAAGCTTTACTGAGTTTTTTTGGACGTCCACGATTTGGTCTATCTATTATAAATTAAATTAACCCAATAATTGTTAGTAAAAACGTTTTAGTAAGAAAGTTTTGGAAAATATTGTTAGGTGCTTCTTCCTTTTGCACAGTACTGTATATTTTAGATTTCTTTATTAAATTAGAAGAAAAGCAAATTTATGAAACCCCTATAGTCTTTAATAATCTCTATTGCACCACTTCTAAAGCCATACAAATTTTGAAATTATTCAATTCCTCTATGGTCTGAAGCTGTCTTTCAGACCCATACATTCTTTTTTGAATTTGAATAATCGAAAACATACATTAGAATACAAACTTATTGTTCTATAACGTTTCGCAATGTGTTTTTCTTGAAAGTATGTTAATGAAGAAACGTTAAAAAATCAATTTTGAAGTCGAAATGAAGAAATAGTATTAAAACTTCTTCTTTACACTAAATTATAGCTCTATCAACAGATATTTAACAATAGCTTTTACTATTAAATTCAAAGTCTGAACCTTGTGAAGCCGTATAAAGCATAGTACAATATTTTTCGAATTCGATTTTCGATTCGGAATTTAAAAAGAGGTAGCACTATGTGTAGCTTTTGCGCAAATTTCTCACTCTCTAAAAAGCGTGTATTGCTGAGTAAATACCAATTGTCTATGTAATACTCATAAAACCCTTTTGTATGGCAATGACAATACGCCTTTGCATAATCGTATTTACAATAAATTAGTGGTTTCCATAGGTGTCATTCAGAATGTACTCAAATAATTCGTATTATTCTGTTGAATGTAGAACAATGAAAATTGTCGCCTGTTTCAGAAAGGAAATATTTTAACTCGAACGAAAACCAAATAAGGAGAATCGATTACGTTGTTCTTAAACTTAAAGAGGAATGCGTAAAAGCATTTACGTTGCGAAGAATGTATACTTAACTACACATATGTATAAAGCACAAAATGATGTAATATGTATTGGGAATGTTGTGTTACTGTACAAATTACATCGGAGAACGAAAGACGAAATTGAATTTAATCGAGTTCAAGGACATTCTAGAACGAAATGTTAAAGCAAATTTATAAAAGTCGTGAATTCTGGCATAAACATGAATAATAAACAGTATTGAAATAATAACTAAAATATTTTAAAGAAAGGTAACACGAACAATACCAAATAATTAATTATTAGAACCGCATATTAATAAGTTTTACGTATAAAACAGTAGATAGCTTCATTGTTTTTTGAAGTGGAGAATTGGGAAGCAGTTGTTCCAATCGTTTGTTGGTACGGTCAAAATTGCGTTTTTGAAGGCATCGACTGTTCCTTCTGACGACTGAAACCTTTGACTACTTGATTTTCGGAAAGGTAAAGAAATTATTGGGACTTAGGTACGGACTGTACGGAGGATGGTCCAACAATTCAACGTTTTGTTGCATTAAAAATGTAATTGCATGCTGCGTGCGAACTTGCATTGTCTTGGTGGTGAATGATTCGTCGTTTGGGGTTGGTTTTTCGAAGCTGAGCGATAACTTATGGCAAACAAATGGTTGTATACCAATCGGCAGTAACAGTTCTTTGATCTTGTAGAGGAATTGTTGTTACATTACCTACTTTCGAGACAAATGTCCCGCCAATCTTTTTGGAGACATTTCGAGAACGAATGACTTTTGTCGGCTGCTCTTCACCTTTAAACACCTAAACAGACGACTGGCGTTTATTTTCTGACTTGTATCAGTAAATCCAAGATTCGTTACCACTGACAATGTTGTACACGTTTTTAGAGTTTCCGGTGTTGAAGCGATCTAGAGTTTCTTGACACCGACTTACCGTAACTGCTTTCTGTTCTTCGGTCAACAGATGCGGTGTCCAACGGGAAACTAATTTTTTTTACAGGCAGTTCTTTATGCAAAATTTTTTGATTTGAGGCCTTTAAAGTCCCCAATAATATTTCAATCTGGCGATATGCCACATGTCGATCTTCGTTGATAATCTTGGACACAACATCGACGTTTTCCTGAGTGACTGCCGTTTTTGGTGAACCTGCTTTTGGATCGTCGTTAAAACTAATACATCCATGTTTGAATTCTCCATACCAACGAGAAATTGTTGACTGATGTGGTGCTTCATTGCCAAAAACAGAAACTAACTCGGCGAGGTATTCTTGTTGAGATAATTGTCTTCGAAAATTATAAAAAATTATTCCGTGAAAATGTTCTCAGTTTAATTCCATTGTTCAACTAACTTGTCAACTTTGACAGATCGTTGTAGCTACTACACTACATGTATCGCACTGAAACTTTAAATTTGGGTTAACTAAAGATGGAGGTTCATTTTTAGTACTGACAGTTGATTAGTGGCGCTTTCTATGTCCCACTATGCAAAACTTAAACGACTTCCTACGTAGTATTAAAATTTAATTTATTTAGAAAATATTGTGTACATATTTCATAGATACATTACATATCTATACACCATATAATGTGTAGAGCAATTTCGTTAAAAAATTAGATGCCGAACTCTTCCATATGTATGTACATACATACACGAACACGCCCACATACGTATATTTAGAGGAAAAACCCTATTGCAGAAAATCCATTGAAACGATTTTAGCAATGCACATCGTCGAGACGGATTTTTGCCCCTCAACGCCACCCCGCTATCAGCACTTATAGCTCATGATGTGACAGGAAATCACCCACAATAATTTCGGTTATCGCTTCGGCTTTCAGAAATCTTCCCTCGTGAGAGATTAATATATAAAAATTAGAAATCATTTCGACGACTCGTTCAATTCATCGGAATGGATTAGAAAATTAAAATTTGAAGGGTTGAAATACAATTTTAAAAGTACAAAAAAATATCAGATTTAATTTAAAAAATAATCAATTTTGATGATAATTTGAGTTTTGCGCCTTGCATTTTCTTTTTATTTTACACAATGAAATTGAATAAAAAGTAAAAAAATATTCGAATAGACTAATTAATAAAGAAATTAATTGAAGTATCGAAGTTCTCACATATATTCCTTAAAAATTGATATTTATGTGAAAAAAGGAAAGTTAAAAAGAGCACCATTGGAATCTGAGAAGTGTAAAATCACAGAAACATTTGAATAAATTGGAATAATTCGTACACTGTAACGTGTACTGAAAAAGTAACCAATTTTTAGGGCGCTTGAAGATAGAAATAAGTATTGAAAACGGGACATGAAAATGACTGCTTAATAAACGTCAATTATATTTTAAGGTATAAACTGAACTGATTTAATTAAATTTTTGCTGCAGCTGTACACAGGTTCACATCAATTCGCATCTTGCTTTAAATAAATAAAGGATTCAATTTTTTTTTGATTTAACTTTCTGATTAAGTTTATTCGAAGACACATGATATAGAATACTAAATACGAATGTGCGATTTTTTCGGACGAAGAGTTTTCGTGTTGGTTGTCCTATTTTTAAAAAAAGAGCAAAACTTTTCTATCTTATAATGCACAAGTTGATGTCCAGTTTATTAATAGAAAATAGACATCCAATAATGTAAAAGAAAGGGTCTTTCAAATAACCACAGAGCGATCCATTCATCCAAAATGTAGTATGATTGAAGGAAGAAGATATGAGGGTTTGAAATTGGTGATTCCTATCTACAAACATGTATTAGAGAACATATTCCGAAGATAGCCGAAAGACAGTTCCAAATCAAAGAAGAATCGAAACCAGCAATATCAATGATATGAATCGAGATTCTTTAGAAAATTACTTAAATTTTTATGGATTCATAAAGACTAAGCATTTTCAAGTTATAAATCAAAGATTTTTTAATTTTTAAAATATATACCATTGGCTCCGAGATCTTGCAGCTTTTCTTTTTTATTTCTCTCGAACTAGAGCTTCCTCCCTTAAAATCCCTAATTATGACTTCTCTCAAATCTTTCATTACTTTCTCCAGTTATCTTTTCTAGGTCATCCTCACCTTCTCTTTCCACCTTGTCCTCCAAACAGTTTCAGTGTAATACGATGTTAAAAAAATACTGTTTGGAGAAGAAGCAAGAAAGAGAGAGGTCTGAGAGAAGTTGGAGTTAGATTTGTCGGAGGAGGCTCTAGCCCGAAAAAAAAATGGAAAAGAAAAGTTGTAAGATCTTGAAGTCAAGGACTATTTAAACCTATAGAGGTGGTATACATATATCCTTTTCTTTTAAGCCATCTTTTATCGGGAATATCGCTATGTACCTTAAACATCTAGCTCTTTGCATTCTAACTACCTGGACAATGCTTGGTCTTTTGTTCAACATCTCATTTTTTTTATTTGTTATTATTCTGAATTCGTTCTCAACTTTAATTCTTTCAAGAATCCTCTTTTTATATGTTTTTATATTCACTTTCTTAAGTGTACGAAGTTTGAAATGCTTGTAATTATAGAAAAATTAATAACCATTTGAAGTACTATAAAGGAAAGGACACGAATTTACTAACGAATGTCAGAATATTCGTAGCAAAGGTAATCGCAAATATAAAGAAAACCAATCAGGAAACATTTCGTTACAAGTAATCAGAATTTTTATAAATAAAAAAAAATCAAGTAAAGTAATATGTATGCATATATGTAGGGTTCCTAAATGAGAACATTTTGAGTTTAAATTTCTGTTTTTGCACTGAAACACAATCCCTAATATTGGGTTGGCAACTAAGTACTTTCGGTTTTTACTGATAGAGAGCGTTGCTTTATTTTTTGTATAACGTATGTTAGTGCTGTACTTTACCGTTTGTCGCGTGATACTAGTCACATTGACGTAACTTCAGAAGCAAGTAGTGCGTGATTTTTATTAAAGCTATTAGTTGTGGGTTAATTTTAAATGGAGTGCAGAAACGAACATTTTCGACATATTTTACTATTTTATTTCCGTAAAGGAAAGAAAGCTGCTGCGGCTCACAAAAATATATGTGAAGTTTATGGTGCTAATTGCTTAACAGAGCGCACGTGTCAGAATTGGTATAAAAAATTCCGTTCTGGAGATTTTTCCCTCAAAGATGAGCAACGTTCTGGTCGGCCTACTGAAGTTGATGATGACCAAATCAAAGTCATAATTGAAGAGGATCGTCATATAACTGTTCGAGAGGTTGCGGAGAGGCTACATGTATCGCACACAATAATTGAAAAACATTTAAAATGTCTTGGGCTAGTTAAGAAGCTTGATATTTGGGGACCTCACGAATTGAAAGAAATTCATTTAACACAAAGAATCAACTTTTGCGATATGCAACTTAGACGAAGTGAAACCGACCCTTTCTTAAAAGAATCATCACTGGTGATGAAAAATGGGTCCTGTACAGTAACATAGTTCGAAAACGATAATGGAGCAAACACGATAAACCAGCTCAAACCACATCGAAAGCTGAATTGCATCCAAAAAAGATCATGATGTCAATTTGGTGGGATTACAAAGGTGTTGTGTTTTTTGAGCTGCTTCCAAGGAACCAAATGATAAATTCTGATGTTTACTATCAACAATTAATAAAACTGGATGAAGCAATCAAAGAAAAACGGCCAGAATTGTTAAATCGGAAAGGTGTAGTTTTCCACCAAGATAATGCAAGGCCTCACACATTTTTGGCAACTCGTGGGAAACTATTGGAGCTTGGCCGGGAAGTGATGCCACATCCCCCATACAGCCCTGATCTAGCACCATCTGATTACCATTTATTTCGAAGTTTGCAGATTTCTTTGAATGGTAAAACTTTCACAAATGACGATGACCTTCACTCGCACCTGGTTCAGTTTTTTGCTGATAAGGACCAGAAATTTTATGAGCGCGGAATCATGCAGCTGAAAGAAAGATGGCAAAAGGACATTGAGCAAAATGGAAAATATATAATTGATTAAAAACTATTCTTTGTTTTAAAAAAAAGTGTTTTATTTTATACTACAAAACCGAAAGTACTTAGTTGCCAACCCAATAGTATTTTTACATCACGCGAAAACAATAAATAGCTAGAGGTAGACACTTTTCGTTAATTTTTTGGACAATGTCTTTGCTCTATTTTCAAATGATATGAAATTTATTCAGTATAAATACATAACAAAGAAGTTACTTCACATTTCTTCAAATACATAAATACTCATTAACTCATAACGAAAAAGTTTCTTTCTTTTAATTTTTCTTCTGACTTTTTTTTAATAATACGTAATTTTTAAAAGTTACAGTAATCGATCATCTACAATATTGTTTCAATACAAATTAGAATGCAATATAATAAAAGCCAGTAAACAATTTAAGATTTCTTACACATACACACACAAATATATATGTATGTATATATAAATTTGAGAAAAAGTATATATAATTCGCAACACCCTATCAAAAGGCAGATGTTGTAAAGAATTGATCCAGACCAATATTAGAGAAATCGGGTAGACGTGATTACGACATATGCTTAAAAATTAACGAAAAAACCACAGGGGAACGTACATCCCGCTGTACAATGAATAATTGTTCTGCTTTGAAAATTATGGTTCTGCCACTAGTAGTGTATGGTGGGGCAATATTGCGCTTTAAAAGAAAGCTTTATATGCACTGAAATAAAATTCTATAGCGGTAAAAATCATGGGGAATGTTCAACAATAGATATATTTCCTGAAAATATAGGGTAAATATATACAGTCGGTTTCGTTTCAAATTGTTTGAATATTATTTTTTCCAACCATTAGATTCCATTTTTAAATATAAAGGATGTTTCAAATTGCGCGGTTTTTTTTAATAAAATATAGATGGCGCACTGAATTTGTCTGGGTATGTGGGCATTTAAAAAGTGTGATGTATGACATTTATAAAAATGTCTTCGTATACGGTACAACAACGCGTTCAAATTGTTAAATTATTTTATGAAAATCAGCGTTCTGTGAAAAGAGTTTTTAGAAAATTACGTGAATTTTATGGTTTACATAATCGTCCATCTGAAAGCATTATTGGTCGAGTTATTAAAAAATTTCAAGTGACCGATTCCGTGGAGGCTCGAAAAAGTGAAAAATATAGTCGTAGTGGTCGTTCACAAGAACATATTAGTTTGGTTCGTGAAAGTGTTCCTGAAGATCCTGAAATGTCCATTAAACGACGTTCACAATAACTTCGACTTGGTGGATCAACAACATGGCGTATTTTACACAAAGATTTAGCTC
Source organism: Dermolepida albohirtum (assembly GCA_031893035.1). Lineage (NCBI taxonomy): Eukaryota > Metazoa > Arthropoda > Insecta > Coleoptera > Scarabaeidae > Dermolepida > Dermolepida albohirtum. The sequence goes on along the minus strand of JAVIWB010001197.1, from coordinate 130,949 downwards.
TGAAGGCATATAAGGTTCAAATAACACAGGAACTGAAGCCATTAGATCATTTAAAACGTCGTCCATTTGTCAATTTCATCAATGAACAACCACCTGATTTTTCTTAAAAAATAATGTTTTCCGATGAGGCAAGATTTTTGAACTTGGTAACTATGTTAATAAACAAAATTGCCGTATCTGGGGTAAGGAAAATCCACGAATTATTCATGAGAAACCTATGCATCCTAAACGAGTTACAGTTTGGTGTGCATTATGGTCAGGTGGTGTAATTGGACCTTACTTCTTAGAAAATGCTGCCGGGAAGCTGTAACTGTCAATGGTGATCGATATCGTCGGATGATAACCGGATTTTCGTGGCCTGAATTAATGAATATTGATCTAGAGGATATGTGGTTTCAACAGGATGGCGCTACACCTCACTTTGCACACGAATCAATTGATTTATTGAGAGTAAAATTTCCTGGACGCGTAAGCTCAAGAAACGGTGATGTTAATTGGCAACTAAGATCATGTGATTTAACACTGTTAGACTATTTTCTTTGCGGTTATGTGAAAAGTCAGGTTTATAAAAACAATCCACAATCAATTCCTGCTTTGAAAGATGAAATTATTCGTGTCATTGGTGAGATAGAGCCTCAGTTATGCCGAAATATCTTTGAAAATTTTAATAAAAGAGTGGTCGTCTGTGGAGCTGCAAGAGGAGGCTATTTGGCAGATATTATTTTTCGCATATAAATGTCATAACTGATACTTCAATTACTAATAAAATGTTTTTGAAAGTGAATGCAAATTATGTGTTTTATTTATTCTTTAAAAAAACCGCGAAGTTTGAAACACCTTTTATAACATTTATCTTATATACTTTAGAAAATTATTCATATTCTTATATATATATAATAAGTTTTATATCAGAAATAGCATTTAGGATACCATTAAGTGATACTGGCTGCTAGCGAAAGTGCCTTAGATCTATGAGCTTATCGATGCTATTGCTACGAAACAGATACTGTAAACCAGTGCCTCTTAATAGGTTGTGCACAAGTATTGGAAAATCTAAGATTAATATGAAAACCTGAATTCATCTGGATTCACTTTATGTAATTATGCGAAGGACCAAGGTATTTAACACATGTAAATTTAACTCCGGAAATATAAACAAAAAAACACTTAATATTGACACTACCAAACGCTATTGTTACTATCAACTTCTTCATACTCCTCTAAATTACTGGAACTGCATGTATGTATTCTGGCTCTTGATATACTCCTTATACCGGATGTTAAAAAATGTATCGGATACATTGAGGAGTGTTAGTATATCCCAATATATGTATGCGTAAAAGTCGTAATGAACACGTGACCGCAAATGGACGATACGAAATATTTTACGTTTACACCACTTTTTTATTACGTGCAAACAAATAATATTCAATTTGAATTTGTAAATGAAAATGTTTGGAATCCGTTCGATCGAAAAGTGCTTGATGTAACTCTCGAAATTACAGAAATAAATAGCTCCTGCGAATGACATAACGTCAACTACTTCAACGTTGCCTTATTCTATTTAGTTCCTCGAATTATCGAAAACACCCTCAAATATATTCTCTCTCTTTTATCGTTAGAATATAGACTGGGATTAGTAAGTATACACGATTGTAATGTCATCTTGGATTGAGTTATAATTTAAATTGTAAATTACGTGAATCACGTTATTTTCAAGATTATTATTACGGCATTTTGATTAATTAAATTGTTTAAAAGTGTTGTATTTCATACAATAACAATGTCGGATTTCATAAGAAATATTTTAAGATGTTAATTTTTAAGAAAACTTTCTTATATTAATGAAAGTAATTTTCATTTGCTTGCATATAATTGTGTCAAGACTAACGACATTAAACTTTTAAGAATCTGATTCTCTGAAGAGGTTGTACATCCATTAAGAATTTATGTTCTTTAATAATATGTCCATGTGTTTTACCAATTAGGCCACCAAGCAGTATAGTTTCTGTACTGCTTGGTGGCCTAATTGGTAAGGCAGCGGTCTAGCAAACGGCAGTTACGGTTTCGAGTCTCGCTCCAACGCAAAAATTTTTAATTAATTATAGTCAATAATGGTAAAGCAGGAAATACTAATTTTCAAGGAGCTTACTCATTTCTTGAATAAATATTGAGTGAACGAAGAAATGAGTGCAATATACCGGACACTCTGATATCAATTCGTATATTGTCGAGCTTAACCTTATAATCCATCGTTTCCTCCATTATTATAACAGATGTTTATTGGCAGTGGCTGCTCTTGCTATTTTTCTCTATTCCTTTCTATCTCTACACTTTAGTTTCCAGTTCAATTGCTCTTATATCTTCTTTGACATTCTCCACTTCTTTTCCGATCTTCGTCTATCTTTTAGTCATAGTGGCATCCACTCTCCTGGTCACATCTGTTGGTTTTCTTCTCGTTATATATAAGATAGCTTCTCCTACTAGTTCTTTCTCGTATTTCCTTGATTTTTCCCTCATATCTCCTATTTGGTCTTCAAATTGTTTCCAATATTGTTCTATCCATTCTTTTCGGATTTTCTCCCTTTTTTGATTATTGTTGCTGTTTTCAATGCACATGAGTTGTATTATTTTATTATTTGTATGTAATGTATGTTTATTTTTTCTTAATCGTTACTTAATTTCCCTTTACAATCATTTTCTTCACGTTCTTTTCCGTTGTTCTATTGTTATTTGCAAGTAATTGAAGACAGAAACTTTCTTAAATTTGTCATATTCTTGATTTCTTTAACTTAATTTCAATTATATTAATATTTAGATATTCATATTAAACAATTTAAATATTTCGAAGCGGCAATATTGCACAGCTAACAAAATTAAACAGCTCCTGATATAAAATATTTACAGTTTTACTTTTATAGACACTTCAAAATATTCGTTTTCATTGCATACAAATTATTTTATACTCTGTGAACCTTCATCATCAGTAATTTTTGTAGAAATTTTCTAACTAAAAACGTTTCGGTTCGAAGAAAATATATCATTTATTGTTATTGATGGGACGAAATTAACATTAGAATTTTTTTAAATGAGTTGCGGAAGCATAAATTACAATTAGTAGAAGCTGTGGAGCTGTTAACCGTCTATTCCGTTTAGGTAACAGTTCCAGCCGCAAATCTTCTCGTCAAGTGGTCATCCTTGGTCTTCCGACACGTTTTTTTGGGTGCATTGCACCCGTTGATATGTACCTTTTCACTACACCTTGCACTGCATATGTTAATTTTAATTTTTGTGACAATTTTTCTTTGTGTAATGTTTTCATAACACTACGAATTTCTGCACTCAATCCTATTCTTTTAGGCATTTCGTATGTTTGTTCACGAATACTCGTATTACAACTTACTCGGACAGATTCCAGACGAATACTAAATTTTTCTTAGATTGCAACATTCTGTGTGGTACCACAAATTCCTATAAAGTGTTTTTTAGAACCATTATAATCTCGTAATATAAAAAAATCCTTTAAAATAAATATTTTCGGGAAAAGAATCAATACTGAATACAGGTCATAAAAGGATTAAAGAAAATTATAATATTTTACATTAAAAATATGATTATATAATCTACATAATTATCTAGATATTATTAGTAAACTTCCCACAAACGCACATCTGTTATTTCAATTGTCCCTACCGAAACCCAGGTATAAAAACGCGATTCTATCGATAGTATGTGATCCCTCATTTATGGTTGGTAGTGTATTAAGTACGTGTAATTTATTTAAATCCGAGTACGTAACAAAATTAATTACTAATATTAAGGTTATACGCAGAAAAAAAAACAAAGAAATTAAAATAGTTACAGGAAGAAGGGCACGCGTATCTTAATATACTTTTATTAGATGTAAATATAATGCCAACATCCGATAGTCATTTTGAGCGAGTAATTGGTTAGCCAAGCACGGTTACAATGAACTTCCTATATGCTTCTAACCGTTATACATCACCGACAGTCACCCACCCTACAGTCCAATTTGTAATTTAAATATTGGATAACTCCGTTTTGGTACGAATAATATTACCAGCGCACCCTACCCTCCAATCTTAAACATAAGTGTTTGTCTAAAATCCGAGTTTGTTATTATGGAATCTGATGTTAAAATTTATACTCCATTCTGTGCTTCTGCGACTGCGGATCTCTAATAAAGTTCCCTCCTCCTTCAACAGCCAAGAATAAAAACACAATGAAAGAGGTGAAGGCTACATCTGTCCGCGTTTCCGTCGTCATTCTTTTGTTAGGTGGGGGCCACGCGCCCCAATACAATGAAGTTATTCGATCTGTCTTAAGGAACAACTTCCGTCTTATTCTCATGATAAGATCGTATTGCGACATCTGGACAGTATTATAATTAGCTTTAACTGTCTTAGAAGAAGTGTGCTATACCTACTCGCAAATGTATACACAATTGTCCAAAAGTTTTAAGACGCATGCACAACTGAAAATAAACGAATCCATGATATTCGTTATGTTGAAACGTACATTGAATAGTTAATTAAGAATTGTCAATTGTAACACATCGTAATTAATTATAACTATACAAATATATACTTGAATACTTTTTTATTTTTTAATTATTATTTAAAAGTATTGGGTTGGCAACTAAGTATTTTCGGTTTTTACTGATAGAGAGCGTTGCTTTATTTTTTGTATAACGTATGTTAGTGCTGTACTTTACCGTTTGTCGCGTGATACTAGTCACATTGACGTAACTTCAGAAGCAAGTAGTGCGTGATTTTTATTAAAGCTATTAGTTGTGGGTTAATTTTAAATGGAGTGCAGAAACGAACATTTTCGACATATTTTACTATTTTATTTCCGTAAAGGAAAGAAAGCTGCTGCGGCACACAAAAAATATATGTGAAGTTTATGGTGCTAATTGCTTAACAGAGCGCACGTGTCAGAATTGGTATAAAAAATTCCGTTCTTTAGATTTTTCCCTCAAAGATGAGCAACGTTCTGGTCGGCCTACTGAAGTTGATGATCAAATCAAAGTCATAATTGAAGAGGATCGTCATATAACTGTTCGAGAGGTTGCGGAGAGGCTACATGTATCGCACACAACAATTGAAAAACATTTAAAATGTCTTGGGCTAGTTAAGAAGCTTGATATTTGGGTACCTCAAGAATCAACTTTTGCGATATGCACCTTAAACGAAATGTTTACTGTCAACAATTAATAAAACTGGATGAAGCAATCAAAGTAAAACGGCCAGAATTGTTAAATCGGAAAGGTGTAGTTTTCCACCAAGATAATGCAAGGCCTCACACATCTTTGGCAACTCGTGGGAAACTATTGGAGCTTGGCTGGGAAGTGATGCCACATCCCCCATACAGCCCTGATCTAGCACCATCTGATTACCATTTATTTCGAAGTTCGCAGAATTCTTTGAATGGTAAAACTTTCACAAATGACGATGACCTTCACTCGCACCTGGTTCAGTTTTTTACTGAAAGAAAGATGGCAAAAGGTCATTGAGCAAAATGGAAAATATATAATTGATTAAAAACTATTCTTTGTTTAAAAAAAAAGTGTTTTGTTATATACTACAAAACCGAAAGTACTTAGTTGCCAACCCAATAGTTTGATTGCTGCCGAAGTGTTGTATGAGTAGCACTCATGCGGCGGGAAAATTACAAAATCCAGATACACAAAACTTCATGAGCGTTCAAAGTGTGAGAGCAGATCAGTAATTACTAAGGAATAAAAAGACTTAAATATCGGTGGACCAAATATAATGAGTTATACGTAGAATACTTTAAGAAATAAAATAGTTTATTGCCAGAAAGTATGTGTTTTCACGTCCAGGCTTACCAATTACTTCAGTAATGTTATATTTTTGAAGATGAACGTTGTCGAGATGGAAAATGGCACGTCACATGTTTATTAAAATAGAGACCAAAAAACTGTTCACTAATTACATACTGTGGTGAAAGACATTTTCAGAATGGTACCTTGAGCATATGAATTTGGAACTTAACTTTCCAAAATTTCAGAAAGGCAATGTGTGTGTCTATCAGAGTACCATGTTGTAAGAGTTTTCAGCCTTTCTAGCTTTATTGCCTTTGTCAATTCCGTTGTTTTGGATTTAGTTCGTAATTTGGCGCGGAATCTAACCCCCAAAACAATATTTTTAATTTTTGACTTTTTGTAAAGGGTTTTATAATACCAAGATCCAATCCCTAGTTTTACATTTATCGTTATATAGCGGAAAAATATAACTTTAAAATCATAATTATGTTATTATTATAGCTACATAAGAATTTTATGAAGAATATTTAGTCTCTCTTTTTATTTTTCAATTGGTTTCTTTTGACCTTTTACGTTTTGCATGTCTTTCTGAACTTTTTCAACGTTTTAATGAGTTTATATGTGTTGATTTTCGTTAATTTTGAATACTTGCAACTGTTACAAAATATGCTTTACTTAATAATACACCAATAATTAAATTTAACAACAAATATTTGTAACTTATAGTGGAAATGTATAAAGAAAGACAAATAAACTGCGAGGATAGATTGACAAGTAGGGAGAATGACACATTAGTGGCGCTCTAATTGGTAAAACAAATGCACTGTAATTTAGGTTGCCTATTTATATGTTTACATTCAGATATTTAGATAAATCGGTTGATTAGTTTATTTTTGACAACTGATTGAAAAAGAAGCAACACGTCGTTTTGTTAAAATTGAAAAAGTACAGTATCGTGCGGTGATTAAATACTTCGTAATTAAGGGTATGAAAGCTACCGAAATAAAAGATGAGTAACGGGAAACATTACGTGAATCTGCTCCGTCATCCGCCACAATAAGTAGATGGGTAAATAAATTTAAACGTGGTAGAACAAGCTGTGTTGATGAAGCGCGCTCTCGAGCACCCAAAATCGTGCCTTCTAAGGAAATGATTATAAAAATCCTTAATATTATTACGCAAGATCGACGATTCAAAGTGAGAGAGAGATAGCAGACATGGTAAGCATTTCAACAGAACGCGTAAACCACATTTTAACGAAAGAATTGGGCCTTTCCAAGCTTTCGGCAAGATGGATACCGCGATTGCTTACGACTGATCAAGAGTTCACTCGTTTGCGCATTTCCAATGAGTGTTTGGACCTTTATAAGCGGAATCCGGTTGATTTTTGTAGGCGATTTGTTACTTGCGATGAAATTTGGATACACTACAGTACGTCCGAAACTAAACAACAGTCGAAACAATGGTTAGAACGTGGTTCTGCACCTCCAAAGAAAGCGAAAACCACTTTATCGGCAAACAAGGTGATGGCGTCAATTTTTTGGGATTCAAAGGGCATTTTGCTCATTGATTACCTTCAGAAAGGTACCACAATAAACGGACAATATTATGCAGAACTTCTACAAAAATTAAATGTTGAGATTCGTGCTGAACGGCCAGGAATAGCAAAGAAAAAGATTCTGTTTCACCAAGACAACGCTCCCTCGCATACCAGCACAATTGCGATGTCCAAAATCCACGAGTTGCATTTCCAATTAGTACCGCATGCGTCTTATTCGCCGGATCTAGCCCCTTCCGACTTCCACCTTTTTCCAAAATTGAAAACGGCACTAGGTGGAAAAGAATTTTCGTCTAACGGCGAGCTCATCATCTTCGTAAATGAGTATATTGCAAGCCTTCCGGAATCGCATTTTAGAGATGGCATAAGGGCACTGGAGCACCGTTGGAATAAATGTATTGCTCTTTTAGGAGAATATATTGAAAAATAAAAATTATGTTGTATTTAAAAAATTCGTTTTCTTTTCCATTCTCACTACTTGTCAAACTACCCTCGTATGTGACCCACAATTCTCATAAATCCTTTCTTTGGTCCTATTCATGTGACAGTACTTTCAATTATCATTTATTCAATCAGTTTCAAACGGCAAATTAAGTTTCTCTATAAAAAAGGATGACAAGAAATTTGATAATATAGAGAATCCATAAAATCCAATTATCGATGTTGTAACCAATACAACAAAATAGGAGAAAAACAAGTTATAAAGAAAAACTGGAGACATTAATTACTATTATTATTACTGAAGTATAAATTAATGTTACTTTAAACTTTCTAGATTTAACAATACCTAAAAATAATAATCATTTAGAACATGCGATTTATCAATTCTTTCTATCACCTATTTCATCAAAACGTAGCATCGTATAATAAGTATGATACACAGATTGTTAACCATTCCCCTTACTACATGCAATTTTCAGAAAGAATTAAATATAAAACAAAACGCGCTTAATAACAGTTACGAGAGCGGTTTAATTGATAGCTTGCTGAGTAAACAATCACATAAAAAAGACTTACGAATGATATATCTGTCTACACAAAAACCAAACAAGTATAATCTGTTTGCAGAGGTCCACAATCTAAACCATATGTGGGCAACGACCGGCCCGCTGTTAGATTTGGTCCGGCCCGCGAGACATTGTCGTATTATTTCATGTCTGATATCTATCGCTCAAAATTATGAACACAAATTTAAAATGCACTACATTTAAACGCGGCCCGCGAACGTATTTACACATTAAAGTTTGGCCCACAACATGTCAAACGTTGCCCATACCTGATCTAAACAAATAAGTAAGTTACTTAAGCAGCATGATGCAAATATTGCTTTTCAAACTAACAATGCGCAAGGAAAATTAATTAAAAATAAAGACAAAATAAATAAATTCAACAAATTGGCAGTCTACAAACTTTCTTGTAGTAATTGGTCTAAGATATGTATCGTTCAAACATAAAAAAACTGTAATAATTTATTAAAAGACCGAGTAGATTTGAATAATTCTCCAATGTTAAACTTAATTCCTTGACTAAAATATATTCCGTTTGTTAGATTTACCTTTCAGTATGAAGAAACCATAATGTTGGCCAAACAATAGTTACTATTTTTTAATAAATATATTTTGTGAAAATCACATAACTGAGTTTTTATGTTTAATTTTGTATGGATTTGCATCAAGTAAAGGACATATCAGTTAATTAGCAAATCTAAGCGTTGGCAATCTCCTTCGTTAGTACGCTACTGTTTCATAAGCGCCCATCTTTTCAAATGTTCCTTTTCGTAAATTTTTATCAATCGTTAATTCTATAAAACTTCGCTTTTTAATAATGAACATATAAACCTATAATCTATGTACTTTCTCGTTTATTATTTTCCTGAAAACTTTTTTAGTCCCCTGTATACATTCATAAGATGTATATGCATCATCCGCATTTTAACCCTACAATTTAAACTAAAAAAAAAGAAATGGATAATGTCTGTTGGCATGGTGCAAGCAGCACGTGCAACTTTACAAAATGAATAGGTCGATGCAATCTGCCAGCTAGGTAGCATGGCATATATTCCACATCCTTCCACGTGCCTGGGTGAATGAAGGAATCATATTTCCGACATCACTTCCTACTATTACTTATGCACATGCAAAGATGTACCACACTCATACATTTTAATATTTTCATAATAACGAAGGATACGCATATGGTTACACATAAATGGTGAAAAAAGACATGATTCTGATACTACGATATTGTTAATGAGTCAAAATTATAACGCTAGCAATATTTATATTTAATTTTCAATTGGAAGAAGAGGTCTAGAATGGATATCATCTTATACAGGGTGTTAAAAAATATGAGACAAACTTTGAGGGGAGAAGTAGTATTTGACGTTTACTTTTGTTGTCTGTTCATGAATTACATTATTTGTTTGTACATAATAAAAAAATGAAGACTTTCGTGCATATATTGAGCCATACTATCACTTCTCATAGTTTGTGACACCTTTTTTAATATTCCGTATATTTGGACCGTTAAGAAAATATTTCTACAGACGCAATGATGTAGACTACTTATTGCTTCTTCCATTTCCATATTTTTAAGTATTTAAAACATTACAATTTGAAGCTGAAGTAATAAATATAAAAAATGGGTAAGCTTGGCAACAAATGTTCATTTAGGTAAATTTTAATGAAGACTAGTTAATTGAATTAATCAAGAAATGTAAATAAAACCCCTTACCACATCAATATTCGTATTGTGTATAAGAGGGTAGTGTGACAAATAGTATTCTCCTAAAAGAGCAATACATTTATGCCTTTATGCCATCTCTTGGGATTCCAGAAGGCTTGCAAAATACTTATTTACGAAGATGATAAACTTGTTGTTAGACGAAAATTTCTTTCCACCTAGTGCCGTTTTCAATTTTGGAAAAAGGTGGAAGTCGGAAGGGGCTAGCTCCGGCGAATAAGGCGCATGCGGTACTAATTGGAAATGCAACTCGTGGATTTTGGAAATCGCAACTGTGCTGGTATGAGAAGGAGCGTTGTCGTGTTGAAACAGAATCTTTTTCTTTGCCATTCCTGGTCGTTTAGCACGAATCTCAACATTTAATTTTTGTAGAAGTTCTGCATAATATTGTCCGTTTATTGTTGCACCTTTCTGAAGGTAATCAATGAGCAAAATGCCCTTTGAATCCCAAAAAATTGATGCCATCACCTTGTTTGCCGATAAAGTGGTTTTCGCTATCTTTTGAGATGCAGAACCACGTTCTAACCATTGCTTCGACTGTCGTTTAGTTTCGGGTGTACTGTAGTGTATCCGAGTTTCATCGCAAGTAACAAATTGTCCACAAAAATCAACCGGATTTCGCTTATAAAGGTCCAAACACTCATTGGAAATGCGCAAACGAGTGAACTTTTGATCAGTCGTAAGCAATCGCGACACCCATCTTGCCGAAAGCTTGGAAAAGCCCAATTCTTTCGTTAAAATGTGGTTTACGCGTTCTGTTGAAATGTTTACCATGTCTGCTATCTCTCTCACTTTGAGTCGTCGATCTTGTGTAATACTATTATGGATTTTTATAATCACTTCCTTAGAAGTCACGATTTTGGGTGCTCCAGAGCGCGCTTCATCAACACAGCTTGTTCTACCACGTTTAAATTCATTTACCCATCTATTTATTGTGGCGGATGATGGAGCAGATTCACCTAATGTTTCCCGTAACTCATCTTTTATTTCGGTAGCTTTCATACCCTTAATTACGAAGTATTTAATCACCGCACGATACTCTGCTTTTTCCATTTTAACAAAACGACGTGTTGCTTCTTTTTCAATCAGCTGTCAAAAATAAACCAATCAACCGATTTATCTAAATATCGGAATGTAAACATATAAATAGGCAACCTAAATTACAGTGCATTTGTTTTACCAATTAGAGCGCCACCTATGTGTCATCCTCACTACTTGTCAAACTATCCTCGTACATATGTGTTTTGACAACTAAGTTGTCATCAACCAATAAATACCAAACAAGCCACCGGATAATCCTTTGCGGCAATTTTAAATGTTTTCAGAGCGATCAGAAGAGAATTATACATTTTAACTAAAGAGAAAACCGGAGACCTTTTCCTATAAGACAATTTTGTCGGGCTGAATATAGAGTAGTGATCTATGTGCTAAATAACTGTTATCTAGAATCTCGAAACGCTCGGTATAATTTTTTGCATACGTGACTGCTCTGTATACACAGAGGGAGAACGTAAGGGAGGACATAGTAATATTTTATTTTGTATGAAAAGCGGTCTGTAAGATTCACGAGGAGGCCAAGAAGACATTAAGTGCACTATTCTTTTTCGACAAAAAAACGGATACAATTCGTGGCGCGGCCCCAAACTAACACGTTAGGAGGAGAGATATGTTTAATATTGAGTTTAAGTAGTAAATGGTGAGATGTTAACGCAAATGTCACTGTGAGTTTAAGTGACCGACTGGAAAAAAATTGATTCTTGAAATTATATTAATTGGAATAGAACACCTAGAATTATCAAGAATTTTCTACGGCATAAATAAAATCAGCAAACGTTCAGATTAACTGCAGAAGGTTCACTGGTTACCATAAAATTCTGAACATTAGTATTTCTTGCTATAATTTTTTTACACTTTCAACATTTTAACTTAATCTCGAATAATTAAAATAAAATTATCTGATTCTAGATTTAGTCTTTTAAGGTTTGCATATAAAATTGAAATAAAACAATAGACATCTTTTAAAAACTTAATTGTTTTTCGAAGTATTCTCCAAGAAGATTAATGCACTTTTGCATGCGCTCGAACCAACTCTGGAAGCAGTTGTCCACTCATTTGTTGGTACAGTCAAAATTGCGTTTTTTGAAGACACCGACTACACCTTCTGACGACTGGAACCTTTGACCACCCAGTCCGTTCTTGATTTTCGGAAAGATAAAGAAATCGTTGGGACTTAAGTCCGGACTGTACAAATGATGGTCTAACAATTCGACGTTTTGTTGCGTTAAAAATTTAATTGTTTCGCGTGCTGTGTGCGAACTTGCATTGTCTTGGTGGAGGATGATTCGTCGTTCGGGGTTCGTTTTTCGAAGCTCAGCGATGACTCGCGGCAAACAAATCGTTGTATACCGATCGCCAGTAACAATTCTTTGATCTCATATAGAAATTGTTGCTACATGACCTGCTTTCGAGAATAATGCCGCGACCATCTTTTTTGGAGACACTTCGAGAACGGATGACTTTTGTTGGCTTTTCTTCACCTTGGAACATCCACACAGACGACTGGCGTTTATTTTCTGGCTCATGAGAGTAAATTCAAGATTCATCACCACTAACAATGTTGTACACGTTTTTAGATTTTCCGGGTTGACGTGATCTAGAGTTTTCTAACACCAATTCACTCTAGTTGCTTTCTGTTCTTCGGTCAACAAATGCGGTATCCAACGGGAAACAAATTTTTTTACACATTTTATGCAAAATTTTTTGAATTGAGGTCTTTGAAATACCCAATAATGATTCACTCTGGTGATATGTCATATGTCGATCTTCGCTGATGATCTTGCGCACAGCATTGACATTTTCCTCAGTGTCTGCCGTTTTTGGTGAACCTGCCTTAGCGACGATCGCTAAGACTAATCCGTCCACCTTTGAATTCTCATACCAACAAGAAATTGTTGACTGATGCGGTGTTTCATTACCGAAAACAGAAACCAACTCGGTGAGGCATTCTTATTGAGATAATTGTCTTCGAAAATTATAAAAAATTATTCCGCGAAAATGTTCTCGGTTAGTTCCATTTTTCATCTAACTTGTAAAATTTGGCAGTTCGTTGTAGCTACAACACCACACGTATTGCACTGAAACTTTGGATTTAGGTTAACTAATGGTGGAGTAATTTTTAGTACTGATATTTGATTAATGGCGCCCTGTATGTCCCACTATGCAAAACTTAAAAGACATCTCACGTAGTGTTTATAATATTACGATAATTTTTTCTTCAAGTATTTACTTGATTTTTGTAAATCGAACTTAAATAAACCAATTTTATTAGAATTTCTTGTAAGCTCATTTAATATTCCATTATTAAAAGCTATATATTGTTATAAGTTTCATATTCATTTTATCTAATAATATCGATATAAGAATATAATGTCAAAATAATATAAAAACAAAAAATTTTGATCGTATACTGAGCTATTAGTGAGAAATGGAAAACTATATGGTATATAAACAAGGAAATTATCGCCGGAAAAATCAATTTGTTAACGCCCCCCATTTAATCGCAATAATAACTGACAATGCCTATTATTGTCGACGGGTTGAGGATATTTCGATCGGTTAATAGAACATCTAGCAATAATACGTGTTCTAGGGGTGAGTTTCGGATCAAGGAGGGGCTTTAACTCGCTAAGGGTGTCGACCGTGATAGACGGGGCTGGGGAGGTGTTCGGGGCGCGAGTGTTAGCGGGGGTGAAAAAGGGACGCACGGCTAATCACACACAATTAACAGGCTGAGAGTTATCTGGTTTTGAGCGTGATCTGCTGATGTCATTGTTAAAGGGACGCCTGCATGATATTTCGAATGATTTTGATGTCAAAGCACACGGATTTTTATTTGTACATAACTGCCATGCCGGCCGCAGAACGTTTAGGACGACGACGACGATGATGATAATAATAACACATCGAACTCTATAATCCCCCCCTGCACTGTTGTTAATCCCACAAGAACTTGTAACACACGCTACTTCTGATAACATGTTAATAACATTTTCGAGTCAAAATCGTTATTTGTATATTTTCCCTATTTGCAGATGCGCACATGTCAACAAGTCTGACTGCACCACAGACATACATCGTAATTAACAGTCAATAAATACTAGATATCAAATGAATGTAGTGTTCGAAGCTTCTTTTGTTTTGGACAACATTTTATACTCTTAAAATGAAACAAAATAACACAAAAAAGCTTCTGGTATTATAAAAAGATTGCGTTTAAAAATAACTTGAAAATATTTTATTTTTATGAGATCTGAATCCAACAGGATTATAAATAGACAGGCAAGGCAATTCATAAAATTAAAAGCTCCCAATGCGAAATGTATCTGTCATATTTCGTAATATCAGATTAAAATTAAGTTGTGGTTGTCTTTCAAGCATTGAAAAGTTTCCAATTGCATAGCTTTAAATCGTATCTGAAGAACAAAACCATATTACTGAAATTATATTGGTTATATATTGTATACATACTTTACATCACGAATTAAATAAAAAAATTTAAAATACTTAATACTTAAATACTGAAATATTGTATATTTATTGTTCATTGGAATAGCGTTTGGTAAAATAAAAGTTATATAACACATTGACATTTACAAATAAATATATAATCAGTTATTGTTAGAATATATTATACAGAGTGTTATCAGATAGATGCAATAAAGGCACACATGACCAAAAAACATCAAAGTTATCAAAGGTCCCTGCTTGATTTTAAATCAATTTCAAACATACTTAAGACTAAGATTAAACAATCCTCCAGGTAATCAGCGTCAGGAACCGATAGATGCGAAACGGCAGAAAATGAAATGGTGAATGAATTTATTCTGTAAGAGACGCCTATGAAGATTTTTTAAAGAAATTTTTATCATTTTAGCCAATGATTAGAAATGAAGTTACTCCTGAAGTGGTGAGGCAGGTAACTGAGGAATGTCCACAGATTTCTATGCAACATTTACCGACGACAAGGATTTTATCTGCAATGTATTGATAGGGCCATGGAAAGAATTATGTTTAGCGATGAATTCCAGTATCATACGACGGTAGTCGATTATATTTCGGGTACTGGCAACACTGATAGTGTTGCCCCTGATCTGATGATTGCATCGTAAAGTTTGCCATTTTTGACAGTTTTACATATTATCCGGTCGCTATTTGTATTGTTGACAAAAACTTGAAAATTTTATATCAGCAAAAATGGTATTACCTCGCAAACATTTTCGTGCAATTATTTTTCATAACTTTCGGCGTGGATTATCTCAACAAGAATGCATCGACGATCTGAATTGTTGATATGGTAATGAAGTACCATCGAAAACTACAGTATATCGTTGGTATAGTGAATTCAAACTTGGACGATGAATTTCGTGAAGGTCGTCCCACTAATGTTGTGTCGGAAGACATTAATACAGTGTCTGAATTGATAATGCAAGACTGTCATGTGACATATCGTGAGATCGAGGCATCTCTAGGTATTAGTTACACCAGCGTACATAAGATCCTACATGAACATTTAGCCGTTAAGAAGCCGTGTTCACGTTGGGTACCACATAATTTGACAACTGCTTAAAAACGGACTCGCGTCGATTGGTGCCAAGAAATACACAAGAAATACAATGCCGGTGCTTCAAAGAACATTTATAAAGTCGTCACAGGTGATAAATCTTGGATCTATACGTATGAGCCCGATAGTAAACAGCAGTCGACTGTGTGGGTATTCCAAGATGAACCAAAACCAACGAAAGTTGTTCGCACTCGAAGTACATCAAAACAAATGGTCGCCTGTTTTTTCGGAAAAGCCGGTCACGTTGCAACCGTCAATTCCGAATGGTACACAACTGTTTGTTTACCAAAAGTTTTTGAAGAAATAAGGAAAACAAACCGAAAACGACAGATCATTCTCCACTATAACAATGCGAGCTCTCACAGGTCAGTTCAAACAATTGAATATTTGACCGGGCAAAACACTGAATTGATGAGCCATCAGTCGTGCAGCCCTTATCTAGCACCCTGTGATTTCTTTTTGTTCCCACACGTGAAGAATAAGCTTCGTGGTCAATAGTTTCAACGCCTGAAGAGGCAGCTGAGGCATTCAAACATTTAACATTTAAAAGAATGCAAAAGTGCATTGATTTTCAAGGAGAATATTTTGAAAAGCAATAAAACTATTTTCGATAATAAAAATTTTTTTTATTGGCTATTCCCGAAATATAAACGGCTATCCTCATATTTCGGCTTTGTCAACTCGCAATGCATGAGAGTGTTAGTCAAAGGAGAATAATCGAACTACTTTCTAAAGCATTAATAAATGATATTTATTAGAAATTTTAGTAACATTTGTAAATACGTTGCACGATGATGAAATACAGGAAGGTCACATACGAGTACTACAAACGATAATATTGCTTTTATAAGGGAATTTTTCACAGATCGCATCATTAGTTTAAATACAGAAGGAATATGGCCACCACGTTTCTGTTATTTAACACCATGTGATTTTTTATGACCGTATTTTAAAAATTATGTTTTTATTACATCATGTGCTGATCTAGGTGATCTACTTTAAAGAATCACAAACAAGATTGAAGAAATGGATGCATCTTGGATTCTCTAAAATATGATCAATTTTATTAATAAATTTGATTTCTTTCTTTAACGCAATCTTTTTCTTTGTAATATGTAAACAATAAAATAAATAAGGCAGGTCAAAATAACTAATTATTAATAGTATTATTTTTAGTATTTTTCAACGACATAGGAGCAAGTAGTGGAATGACAGATAAACTAGTAAGTAGAATCAAAACATTACTAATTTTTGTCATGGCCAACTGTGAATAAAAATTTTGTAATCACGGATCTACCATATTCTGTAGCAAATTGTATGATATTTAATCTACAACTTAATCTCGAAAAGGACATAACTGGTCACTTGCCTAGAGAATTCATATATTTTACCTACAATAAATCGTCTTAATGCTTTAAAGATCTTACATATTGAATAAGTGACTGGTCGTATATGAGAGTTTCAATTTATCGCGCATGTGTTGAATATATTGGCGACTATTCGTTGTTAATGTTTCATTATTTGACAAGACCAAGCAATTATCAGTGTACACTCCATCAAAATGATTAGAATTTTACGTGGATGGAGACTTGGATCATGCTTAGGGCTTTCATGTTTATCTAATGACTGAGATGCTCTTCGATTGTCGTATAATACACTTTTGATTACGTGTCACTAATAGCTTGCAATTGTTTCTTATTAACTTTCTTCTTTCTATTGGTTTTGACTTTTATATTACAAATTACGGCTTCGCCTTATTTCAATTTCTCTTTTCGTCAGAATAATATTCGAAATTTATTTATTGTGATTTAATTTCCTTGTTTTTAAACATCTTTTTCATTTTTTTCTTGATTTTTTTCTTTCATTATTTTATGTTCTTCATCTTACTTTACTTCGGTTGCATTTTCTTTATATATTCCTCTCCTGTACTAATAGCTTTTTGAAACACAACGAATCGGTTCTCAGTTTCTCGATTCTTATGTAAGCAAATAATATAAAGCCTGGATTCATTTTTTATTACTGTTGTTAAATATTTGTTGATGTTGTCACTGTTTGTGTTAACATTGTACTGTGTTAACATAATTTTTAATTTATTTAATTTAATGAGGTTTTTCTTTTTATTTCAGATGTATAGAAAGGATACCGAAGTACAAGTGATAAAAAGTGAAAATGTCGGAAAATTCAACAAATCTAATAATGGACGGTTCGAATTTAAAAAATTCTACGTCGTCTTCGAGGACATTGAACTTTTCCATCGCAAAAATAATGGAGCCGGATAAAAAATCACCGAAAAAGACATTACCGGATGTAGATTTCGTGAACACGCCGACAAAAAACATAAGTTATCCGTCTCAGTTGGAATCTGCATTTAAAAAATACGTGCCGAACGTCCTAAGATCTCCATCAGAACTCATACATCAGTATCCTTTAGTTTATTACCCGAGTCAGTTGATGTGCGTCGCGACCACGTCGGTTTCTGTGTACTCAGTGTCTTCTGAGGGTGGAACGACGGGAAACGGTCCGACGGGAATTTCAGTAGTCAATTCCGCAGCCTCACTGCCTGAACACTACAATAAGGCCTGTCACATGAAGCGTACAATGGGGCAGGGAATCGATTCCAAGAGCAGCAATAGTAGTAGTAGTACTCTGAATACGCCGACTAGCTCCACCAAGCAGAAAAGCTTTGAGTGTGGTGAATGCGGGAAAGTTTTTAACGCTCACTACAATTTAACACGTCACATGCCTGTTCACACAGGGGCACGACCTTTCGTTTGCAAAATATGCGGAAAAGGTTTTCGACAAGCGTCGACGCTATGTAGACATAAAATAATTCATACTTCCGAGAAACCACATAAATGTCACACGTGCGGTAAAGCGTTTAATAGATCTTCAACTTTAAACACCCACGCCAGAATACACGCCGGATATAAACCTTTTGTATGCGAGTATTGTGGAAAAGGCTTCCATCAAAAAGGCAACTACAAAAATCACAAGCTAACGCACAGTGGCGAAAAAGCGTATAAATGCAGCGTTTGTTCGAAAGCCTTCCATCAAATATACAATTTAACCTTTCATATGCATACCCACAACGATAAAAAACCTTTCACGTGTCAAGTTTGTGGAAAGGGTTTTTGTCGCAATTTCGATTTAAAGAAACACATGAGAAAATTACACGAAAGTAACGGAGCTCCTGATACGGAATATATTAATAATACGTCGAATTCAACTTACAATCGAGATAGGGATTTACATCATTTCATAAGTCCATTTCTAATTCCGCCACCGACATCGAGAGGACCAGTACCAATATACTCGGAGAAATTGTTATGACCTTTTCCCGGTTCTTATTGACCTAACTAATAAATAAAAAAAAAAGTACTGGTGCGTCATCAGTTACAGTTTGCAATATAAATGTGGACGCTTTGTGAATCTGTGTTATATCTTTCATTGATGAAACATATTTAATAATAAGGGAACATCGATTTTTAGTAAGTTTTCGATCTCTATTTAAATGTGCAATATAATTTTCTCGAGCTTAAAAATATAATAAATATGATTGTCAAAAAAATAAACAAAAAAAATTATAATACCAAATTTTAGATTATGTACAAAGTTATAAAATATAGATATAAATGTTATATAATAATAGTGTGTATTATTTCATTTTAACCCTGATCATTTTTAGATTCAAAATGGACGCAATAGCAAAATTAATTAAAAAAATCTAATTTTTCCTAATTTCTCTCGTCCAAAATATTTACTTGAAATATTTCCATAACGTTTAATGTTTGGGACACATACAAGGGTAGTTTGACAAGTAACGAGAATGGAAAAGAAAAACAAATTTTTTAAATACAAAATAATTTTTATTTTTCAATATATTCTTCTAAAAGAGCAATACATTTATTCCAACGCTGCTCCAATGCCCTTATGCCATCTCTATAATGCGATTCCGGAAGGTTTGCAAAATACGCATTTACGAAGATGATAAGCTCGTCGTTGGACGAAAATTTCTTTCCACCTAGTGCCGTTTTCAATTTTGAAAAAGGTGTAAGTCGGAAGGGGCTAGATCCGGCGAATAAGGCGCGTGCGGTACTAATTGGAAATGCAACTCGTGGATTTTGGACACCGCGACTGTGCTGGTATGCGAGGGAGCGTTGTCTTGGTGAAACAGAATCTTTTTCTTTGCCATTCCTGGCCGTTTAGCACGAATCTCAACATTTAATTTTTGTAGAAGTTCTGCATAATATTGTCCGTTTATTGTGGCACCTTTCTGAAGATAATCAATGGGCAAAATGCCCTTTGAATCCCAAAAAATTGATGCCATCACCTTGTTTGCCGATAAAGTGGTTTTCGCTTTCTTTGGAGGTGCAGAAGCACGTTCTAACCATTATTTCGACTGTTGTTTAGTTTCGGGTGTACTGTAGTGTATCCAAGTTTCATCGCAAGTAACAAATCGCCTACAAAAATCAACCGGATTCCGCTTATAAAGGTCCAAACACTTATTGGAAATGCGCAAACGAGTGAACTTTTGATAAGTCGTAAGCAATCGCGGCACCCATCTTGCCGAAAGCTTGGAAAGGCCCAATTCTTTCGTTAAAATGTGGTGTATGCATTCTGTTGAAATGTTTACCGTATCTGCTATCTCTCTCACTTTGAGTCGTCGATCTTGCGTAATAATATTATGGATTTTTATAATCATTTCCTTAGAAGTAACGATTTTGGGTGCTCCGGAGCGCGCTTCATCAACACAGTTTGTTCTACCACGTTTAAATTCATTTACCCATCTACTTATTGTGGCGGATGATGGAGCAGATTCACCTAATGTTTCCCGTAACTCATCTTTTATTTCGGTAGCTTTCATACCCTTAATTACGAAGTATTTAATCACCGCACAATACTCTGCTTTTTCCATTTTAACAAAACGACGTGTTGCTTCTTTTTCAATCAGCCGTCAAAAATAAACTAATCAACCGATTTATCTAAATATCGGAATGTAAACATGTAAATAAGCAACCTAAATTACAGTGCATTTGTTTTACCAATTAGAGCGCCACCTACGTGTCATTCTCACTACTTGCCAAACTATCCTCGTATACAAAATCCTTCAATAACAAAATTGAAAGACACACAAAGAAATGCACGTATTTATAAATTTTCAAAATAAAATAAAAAAGAAAAATATAAAATAAGCCTGCATGTCAAGTCAATCTAGGATTTTTTAAAACTATTCGAATTAAATAAAGTAAAGAATAAAATCTTAATTACCGCATTAAATTTTTAAAGAAGTCAAAGTGAGAATTTGTGAAAAACGATTTCGTTAGACCAAAACAAATTTTTAATTATTTTATTCAGTATTTGGCGCTGTTTACATTAGTTACAACGATACCTATTATTTGTAAACTAAAAAGCTCGCTATCTCTCGTAATATAAGAAATGAATACAACGGGTACTAGGAAAGTTTTGCAATACAGCTTTGTTTATTTAATTTTTTCAAAGTAATTTCCTCTACACTCAATACACCTCTCCATCCTTCGAAACCAATCTTTAAACCAGTTCTGCCAGGTTTCACTAGGGAGTAAAGCACACTCGCTGTCCCAAGCCCGCAGAAGGTCCTCATTAGTGGAAAATCGCCACCCTTTCAGCTTCATTTTCATATGCGGGAACAGTGCAAAGTCGCAGAGAGCAAGATCTGGACTGTAGGAAGCGTGCTCGAGAAGTTTCAATCCTGTCGTGGTCAAATATTCAGTGCAGGCTTTGGCGCAGTGAGCTGGAGCATTATCGTGATGGAGGAACCAGGTGTCCATTCTTGATTTTGGCTGCAGGTTCTTCATAGATCCAATGACTTTAGGCAGGCACTGTTCAGTATATCACTTAGCTCTGACTGTCTTCTGTGTGTCCAAAACGACGCGTTCCACAATTCCACTCGATTTGAAAAATACAATAAATTTTCTTCTTTACAGATCGGGATTTTCTGACAACTACGGGTGTGTCCTCATCATCAGAGACCCAAACTTTGTTTTGAGCTTTGGTCGGCACATCATAATAGTACAGTCAAGTCTCGTCACCAGTCACGATGTTGTTTACATACCGAGGTTGTCCCTTATTAAACTTTTTTAGCATCTCCCGGCACCAAGTCACACGTCGTATCATCTGCTCTTCAGTCAGTCAATGCGGCATCCAGAGAGAACAAAGTTTCTTCACGTGCAAATCATCATGCAGAATCGGACGAATTGCCGGTGTATTTAAGCCTGAAGTACCGTCTATCTGTTGGTGGGTTACTCGCCTGTCCTCGCCAAGCATTTTCCTCACAGTAGTAACGTTTTCCTCCGTAATTGACGTTCGTGGCCTTCCCGACCTCTCAGCATCCTCCACAGTTAAATTTCCCCTTTGGAATTCTCTATACCACCTGAATATCGTTGTGCGATGTGGACAAACATCACCTAGTGCAAGAGTCATTTCTTCGAAGCACTGGTCTATGTTTCAACCACGCACGAAATTATAACGCAAAACTGCCCTTATCTCATTTCGTGACCACGATGCCATCGCGAGAACTTTACACTCTCACCGCTAATGAATAACTGAGCCCATCGACATGGCGCGGCGGCTACTATACACGTATGAACATGTCTCAACATGCAGCAACAAGCAGCTTCCTATGATTCATTGTTGCGTCATATTGCAAAACTTTCCTAGCAGCCTTTGTATACATAGTGCACTCAAAAAGTTGCGGGATTGACTTCTTTTTATATAAAAATTTTTACGAATTCTTGTTCTAAAATACTACTCACAATGCTCGTCGCGTTTTGCATGGATCCGATGTTATCAAAAAAAATCTTTAAATTTTGGGAACAACAAACGTCTATCGAAATTATCTGCGGTAAATACAACGAGTAGTTAATTATTAACGCGGATCTTGTGGCTATAAATTAAAGCAAATGTTTGGTCGTCTTTTCATGAAAAAGAGAACTAGTCGCGGTCAAAACCTCTTTATAAAAAACTGTATTAACTGGTTTAACTCAGAGGAACAAATTTAAAACGGATTCAACCTCCACTGCCGAGGAAATAATGAAAATTTTCATTATCGAAAACGGCAGAATAAATAATCTAAAATAAAACTTTATAGCAACTCCTTATTTGATTGCAGAAATCGCAATAGATAGACTCATATAGACACAACTAACAGTCAGTTATCGCTTCCGAATGTTTATAATAATTAGATAATGGACGAAGTATGGAAAGAGCTATTGAAAGTTGGTAAAAAGATGGCTTCCGGAGCTTTTCGAATGGAATGGGTTATATATAAATTTTTCCGAAGGAAACAAGAATAACTGCCTAATAAAGCGATTTCTCCCATTTTCAATGAAATCTCATATTTTCAAAGTTTCTAATCTTCTATATCGAATTGTATAAAAATGCGCGCATGTAAAGATAGTTTAATCAAGTCTGTACAGACTTGAATAAAGACTCAAAAAAGGTGAGAATTTCAAGTAATCTATTGTAACTGGCGATGAGATGTGGTGTTTTCAATACAATCCAGAGACCAAGCGTCAAACCTCTGAATGGAAGGATCCAAGCAAGAGAAAGACCGAAAAAAGCCGTTTGGAGAAGTCAAAAGTGAACACAATGTTGATTTGTTTTTGTGATTAAAAAAGGCATAGTGCATAAAGAGTTTGTACCAATTAGTCATACGTCAATGCTGTATATTATTATTGTGCACCCTCAATATCGTGAAAATGGTAGCTGGCGTTTGTTACATGATAATGCACCATCTCATCGCTCGACGCTTATCGCTGATTTCCTAACTACAAATGGTAGTTTAACCATCATCCATTCACCGGATTTGGCCCCCTGTGATCTCTGTCTATTCTCCAAACTGCATTTTTCGATGAAAGAACAGCGTTATGCCGACGTCGAAGTCATTAAAAAGGCGTCGACAGCGATCTTGGAGGACATTTCTAAAGATGAACTTAAAAATTTATTTGACATGCTAATTGACCGTGCAAAACGTTGTATTGAAGCCGAGGGCGACTACTTTGAATAAAATAAATTAATTTTACCATAATAGGAAACTTTCATTTTTGTTTTAAAAAAGTTCCGTTTTCTCTGAGACAAGCTATGTATATCGAGATGGCAGAGAATTATGTTAAGAAATTAAACACAATTTAAGCGCAAAGTCCTAATAATTCAATATTGCATAAAAGAAATTATTGAATTTTATCTTTAATTTCATGTTCAATGCTATTTAAAATATCGATACGTTTTTGAAAATTAATTTTCCATAGAAATAAAACTAGAAAATTCCTATGAGGTGGCATTGATCTTTCGAAGTAAAACCGCGACCACGTGAGTTTTTTAAACTTAAAAAATAATAACATTATAAGATGATTATGGCGGTTGTTTAAAAAATTTTGTCTTGTCTCTTTTCTGACGTATTGACATATCGTAAAGAAATATTTTTCTTAGAAATAGTCACATAACTACTATCATAAAATAACTACAAAGTTGTATTAACAATATGTAATTGAACGTTAAAGAATTATTAACATTTAGTAATCAACTAATCAATACCTGGTTACGGATCCAATACTAAGTTTCATTTCATTTAAAAATTTAGTAGACACACTGGTCATCGTCTGCAATCAGTTCATTCTCTGAAATAATCGTAATAAGCCAGTTGCTCGCGATGATGCTTAATTTCCTAATATCAAATGTAACCACTGCATACATTATAAAACACCATAAAAGATCTTGGCGCGATAGTACTTCACTTATATAGTTAAAAGCATATTTGTAGGTAGTAAAATATGAAATACTTGTAGAATATAAAATTATTAAGGATGTTGTAGACAATATTTTTCAGTCCAATAATAATCGCTGTAATAGTGTTTCTGATCGTCAGTAACTTTCAGCTTTCGTACAAAAGACGACAAGACTCTCCAAGTAATTTTATCTAATACGACAGACGCCTTGTGTATCTTTATTTGTCATTAATAAGAAAATGAAAATCAATTGTTAACATTACATTTCCTTAACTGCTATGGAACGATGACAGATTTGCTAGCAAAATGTGCGTCTTACTGTATATACTATTTATTATGTATAGAATTTATTACATCTTCCTTAGCAGAAAGCAAGAAAGATACCGGTACTCTATAACGGATTTACAATACGTTGCAACATCCTGTACATTGTTCATTGTAAAATATTTTTATTATTCGCAAGTTTACGTATTTCAGTATTACGAAATCCCCTAAATAAAACGCCAAAAATAGGTTCGGAAGCGATAATAAGTGATGTGAACCAAAACCTAAACGCTGCCGTATCAAAAACTGAAAAGAATAAAGAGTACAACAGCAGTAGTCGTAGGCAGCAGACAAGCGGCCTAATACTACAACCACATGTGGTGTACGTGCGGAATATACGGATTACCAATGTTTTTTCCTCTTGAATGGTCAGTCACAACAGATATTCTCTAATATCTTTAAGCAGATTACATCTTTCCAACGATAGCCGCTTGCTTGCTTGCACGCTATACGTAGTTTTTACACACAGATGCGGTATACTTTTGAGATTCTAATAGCTTTTTATGTTTTGATGTTTTTGTACGATCGCTTTAAATGGCTTGACCCGCCCGTTCCTTTTTCGAATGTCCCTTTTGATACTGCTCAAAGTGAAATGTCGTCTAAAAGAGCACCAAATTGATTTTGACAGGCGTTTTATATTTATTATATAATATCGTCGAGTATTTCTTTCTTATTATCGTATTTGTTTACGCATGACTTTTCGAAAACATAAGAGTAGATGAATTATATGCATGAATAAATATTTAATAATTTTGCATCAGCATTTTATTTTTAAATATATTATAGTATTAAAACATTACTATTTATGTTTTATTTATTTTACAAACTAAGTACAGGCTATTTATCTCGCTTGAATACAACCTGTGAGATTAAAAGCAGCATCAACTTCTCACTAAGATTATACATACATATATTCGTATGTAACGCCCTCATAACTGTGATGTATTTATTAAAGTATGCTACAGAATTTCAGTGTTCTTATAAATTGTACACTAAACAACTACAAACAAATGATATTCCACACGTTTCAAAATTATTTTATAATCAAAAGTGCATTCCAAGAATTGATATGAATTTTCCCAAAGAAAATATCGAAGATCTTCACTGATAATTTCCAATTTTCTGTCTTGAATTTCGTTAAGACAATTGTCTTAAATAAGTTGATTTAAATTTTAGAGAACATAAAATTGAAATTGCGTGTTTATTGTACACCTGATAATAATATAATGGTAGATCCTGGACTATTATACAAAAGGAGAAACTTTCGTATAGATTCCAATCGGAGAGTACTTGAGTATGGAATGCCCCTGACCCATTTATAAACCAAAACAATTATTTATCTTCACGTCGTATTGTAACTCGCTATGTATAGACAAACGCTACAAACTTACGAGTCCGAACGTGTTAAAGTATGCCTTCAGTAGACGCCCGAGGTCGAGAGAGCACATTTCAGTATCAAAATGGGTCGTGTCAAGCAACGAGTGGTTATTAAATGTTTAAAAAAGATGACCCCGTCTCAAATTCATCAAGATTTGGTGGATACATTAGGGGAATCTGCAGTATCATATGAGATAGTTAAAAAGTGGTGTCCTGAGTTTAATCTATTAAACTTTCCGTTTGATAAACGAAACCATATCTACACCGAGGCATGTCATGAAAAATAGATGATATATAGCAAACGTTAAGAACACCTAGTTAAGTAACTCCAAAGCTCTCAAATCTCCACTTCTTCTGTCGAAAATTTGATGCAATACGTATAATAACGAGTCTTTCATTAAGCGCTTCCTATCTTTAAATTTAAATAAAACAAAGTGTGTGTGTGAGGTATCATCGAAATTTTTTATTCGTTTGACAGACCTATTGATGTCATTATGTATGGAATATAACATGCAAATGTCCGCCGCGATTTCGATGGCTGGCGCGCATCCGAAATATCCAATTTTCCATGACTCTGGCGCATAAATCAGGCGGAATTTCACCGATGGCATGGGTTATGTTAGCTTTGAGGACCGCTGTGGTTTGTGGCTTATTCGCATAGGTCTGTGACTTAAGAAAACTCATCAAGAAAAAGTCTAACGGGGTCAAATCGCACGATCTTGGTGGCAAGTTCACATCACCTCCACGTGAGATGACCATGCCCTCAAATCGCTCGTGCAGAATGTCCAATATGGCATGAGTTATGTGGTACGTAGCGCTGTCCTGTTGAAACCACATGTCGCTAGTATCCATATCATCCAATTCAGGAAAGGCTGAGTTCTTGTGAGCGACGCGAAATCAACTGCCTCGGATCCTGCTGCACACTCTCACGGACAGTAGCGATGTTTTCGGCAGATCTTGAGTTTCATCGTCGTACGGGTGTTGGTTCATCGTTTACTGAACCATTGGACTCAAATTTATCCACCACACTGCGAATAGTCTTCGCGGTAGGACGATTATGGCGACCGTAAATTGGGCGAAGTACGCGGAACATTGCCCGAACAGAACACCCATTTCCATAAAACAATTTTATCATTTACTCATGTTGTTGAACGCTATATACATCCATGGTGATTTGGCAAAACAGACTGAATAAATGACAGCCAATTCGACAGATGTAGCTTCAACAATATGGCCGCTATCAACTGTCAAAGTTCGGAAGTCCCTATTGGAAGACCCGTTAGGTATAATTAATTATTGCTTCCAATAATGAAAGTATGACAACGAATGCACAACAAACTGAAAACACTAGCTCTGGTAAAAAGAACAAATTAATTTGGTGACGCGATAATAGAAAACTTTCATATAAGAAACAGCCTCAAAATTTAATGATTTGAATTATGAAATTCTACGTTCACCATATTCACTAGATTTATCTTTAATAAATGATCATTTTTTTAAATACTTGCACGTCTTCTTAAAAGGAAAATGGAGAACACGAAGTGTGGCGTTGAAACCTTCATTAGCTCAAGAGATCATGATTTTTTTTAAAATGCAGATAGAAATTATTTTACTTAAGAAGAAATTTGTTTTCTGTGCCGAATAATTTTTAATTTTGATTATAAAATCTGACATACCCATTAAATTAATAATATCAATTTTTTGCACAAGCAACAAATACTATAACACAAATCTGAAAAAAAAAACTGCAAGCAAGAGCATCAAAAAGAAATAAATTAAAATGATCCCGATTAATGTTCACCAATAAAATATTGCAACAGCAACAATGATAACTAAGTAAGAAGTAGTACCAATAATTGTAACAGCAACTATTCTGAGGATAATGTTACTAATATGTAATTTCATACAACGAAATTTAAATTCGGTAAAAAATGAGATTTTATGGCACTTCTTATTGAAGATTTCCTTCCTTAATGCTATTTTTTTTCTTTCTAGTTAAGGTAACAATAATAAATTATTATAGATAATTATCTTTAAACTCAATAATAATAATGTTTTTTTATAAAAAATTCTAGTTCTTTTCTAAAAGGACATCTATTTTAGACTAACTAACTTTGTATGGATATTTTCTTTTAATTCACTATTATCTTCTCACATGTACTTGTACTAGAAAGTCAAAAGTCTATCTTACAACATATTTATGGTTTTTGACCAATGAAGCGTTGCATTTCTGTGTACAAAGAATACCATTAATAATTCTATTAGCAAGGTTTTTGAAGTCAGTAGTGGTCCTTTATATACATACATGCTCCTTCCAAAAAATGACGCTGTAAGACATAAATACTGTGTTACCATTCACAATACTTTGCCGAATAGTGGCTCTTTTTTCTAGTTTTTTTTTTGTCCATAAACGTAGCGTTTTCATTTTTTTGGTAAAGTACAGCGCGTATTTTCCTGTACTATTTTGAGCCAAATTTTTATGTAGGATACAAATTGCTATAGAAAAATTAATGATGAACTGTACTGGGATAGAATAAAAAATACAGATACACAAATTAGAAGTAACTTATCAGATAAAAAAACAAAAGAAAACATATAAAATTACACAAACACAAAAAAGAACACGAAACAATGGCAAAATATATACCATTTACAACCGAATTAAAAGTGCTTCAAGATCGAGGAACAGTAACAATAGTATCGATTATGATGTTTGTCATGAGTATTACAATCACCTACAAAGTCTAGAAATAAGTTTACATGCACACGTAAATCCGCCATTTGATCAACACAATCAAAACTATGAAAACAATCTGAGCATATAAGCCATATAGGCCCACAGCACATATTAAAATTTATAATAAATACCGTTTTATAATAGATAACATCACAATATCAGCCGTGTCATGCCGAGCTCATACTCATAAACATGCAAATCGAATGAAATGTTTCCGGGCGATAGGTTAAAGAAATGAGAGAAAAGTCGATATAATACCATCACATCTCCCAACAGCTTTATGTCAATTAGAACGGGCATTGACAGGCCATAAGTTATTATTACGTCCGCATTCCCGAATCGGCTTAAGATGTTTGGCCGCCGGCATTAATCTTAAACAGAATGAATTGTTTCTACAACGTTATTCATGTTTAATAATAAATTGCAAACATTTTAAACCCGTCTACTCCCATAATTAATGATCGTGCATAGTCTACTTATATTACCCACAATAAAATTTCCCATTTTGTATATAACAAGTTTCATATTTATATGAAATACATATTTTGCAATATGAATGTTCGGTCTGCTCTTTTATATTAATCAATTAAGAGTAATATAACCCCTTTCCACAATAATTTTCGTATTCCAGTATACGATTTCGACAACTAAGTTGTCATGATTAGCAGATATTGTCGGAATACGTATACAGAATACAAAAATTATTATGGAAATGAGTTATATTAACCTTAATTGATTAATTTAATCAGCCACAATGTACCTGCAATTTTATATAATTGATTTATAAATTGCAGTACCAAATATCATCTCAATTTTTTTTTATTTCGCTTCTTCTATGTCTGTTTTTTATCAATTTGCTTCCCGATTTGTTTATATTAAAAGGTAAATTAAAGGCAAATATTTCCACTATTTAAATTATATTTTCTATTTACAGTAAACTATTATTCTACTTTCTCCTTTATTATTTTATGCAAAACAATATATACTTTCTGTTCTTATAAACTTACGTACACCCCCCGGTCTATCCACAAATTCAACGTTATCAGTTAGCCGTGCCGTATCTCAATCAGTTGATTAAAATCCATTTAGTAAGATTTTTTTACTCTTCACCTAAATGAGCTCTTCAAATCTTAAAAAGCGCTTAAAAATCAATACACATCACGAACGTTTTACTCATCCAAGCTATATTGCTGGAGTATTCTTAAAATATGGTTGATAATACGGGTAGTACCTATATAAAGATAATCAGGATATTAAATAAGGGTTACTTCCCTATTACAGGTTATAATTGACCTAAAGGGTGCTCGGAACCGATATTAAAATAACCCTGTCGAAATTAATTTTTACATTTAAACTAACGAGAATATTTTGATTACGTCATAATACGCATACGCAATATTCTTTGTCTATTTTAAAAAGTATTTAATTATAATATAATATATACAGGGTTAGGTAAATGTATGGATTCGTTTAAATATTTTTAATACGCCTACTTAGATTTTAATCAATTTTTTTCCATTTAAGTAAATACAATTAAGAGATTCGAATCAGACTTCCGGTTTTGCCGGAAATAAAACATTCTTTACATTTGAGACTTTCAATAGAGCTCTGTTTTTGGAGTTCAGTAATAATAAGGTTTAACACCCTTTTGCTCAACAACAATAATTAAGTTTGCCACATTTAGGATCGACAATATTTGTCTCAAAAAATGTGTGAGGTCAGAAAAACTTTTCACTAACGGTCAAGATCGAATAAACACTTTAGTTGAGAAAGACTATCGCTACACTATAGAATATATAGCAGAAATATTGAACATATTTAATAATAACGTATTTGACCATTTGTAGAAATTTAGATACGTTAATCAATGTGATGTTTGGGTTTTCCGCGCTTTAACAAGTACCGAAGATAAAAATTAAACGTAAAAGATCACGTATGACCCGCCTCTAACATCTCCGAATGCTGATCTACACCCAAATAAATATCCTCTGCGTTCGATGAAATTGAAAAGAAATTGGCAACATGAGTTTCTTGGGTCTAACAGATAAGTACTATTAACGACTCTATCGATTAGAAGTAGCAATTGACAAAAAACAACTTAGTCTTCCATCATAATAATGCGGTTTTATGCTCCTTTGCAGACACGACAAAAGCTGCATCAAATTTTTGGGATGTTTTATACCATCCATCGTATTCTTCGGACATTACATCCTCTGATTACTATTTATTTTGCTCTCTATAACATCTTGGTAATACAGAAGCGTGTAAATTTGAAACAATATCTCAGAGAGAAAGATAGCAGATTTTGGAAGAGAAGAATTTTCACCACCAAAAGTAATAATGAATATTAGTCCTTGCATTATTAATTAATTACATTAATAAATTGTTCAATTTGCTCATAAAATCTTCTCGAAAAATCACTAACAAAATTTCAAATAAGGAAGGCGTAAAGCTATACATTCCTGACGGAACTAAACTCACTCTTTCGAGCTTTTCGACCTACTTAATTGTTGTAGAAATGTTAATGCGTAAGGGTTGATGTAGAGGGATGCTGGAATGCCAGAAGCACACATAACTCAAGATCATTTCAGTATATTAATAGATTAGTAGTGTATATTGTTAATAGTGTACAGTTGCGCAGTCAACAAAAAGTATATGAGGGAGTCTAAATCAATAACAATTTTTAAAAATGTGAAAGCTAAATTATAACAGCGCGACACTTGATGGTTGTAATAGCAACTCGACTAAGCCCTGAAGAAGTAGCACACATGAACTGGTTATGAAAACCTTTACTAAACTATTTTCGAATTAACCCCATGTGCAACAAAACATCCTAAGATCTAGTAGAAAAATATTTTGAAATATATTCGGAAGAGATAAAAATGTCAATGAATCATTGAGAAAAAGCTTAAATAAAAGAAGTCTTAAATATTATGCTTAAAAGCATTCAGAGCAGAAGACAACGTTATGGTGGAAAGAGTAACAACTAAAACTTAGTCAAAACATCAACTTAGTAATGAAGCTCCATTATCAACTATATTAAAAGCAATAATATATTCATATGTATGATGCTAAGTTTATCATGAACATCAAGTTGCTTATTCTTGTTAATAGGTTGACAGAGTCACAAAATTCCCGATCGTAGATCTTGCACATACGAGGTGCGGTCTAAATGTTCCCGAACTGACGCTGTAACACAAGAATTCACACTAATATCGGTGCGCACTAATAAATGGTGAGACTTACGTTTAGGGAGTGTGTGTGAAACGTTACAAAGTGATCCGTGCAGTTTTCACCCGGCTACATGCAATTCAGTAAAGTAGTATTTGTGTCCTGCCGCGGTCGTTATAATGGATGAAAAAATACGCCGCGCGTATGCATCAAATTTTGTTTGAATCTTGGAAAAACGACCACTGAAGCATGTGAAATAATTCAGCGAGCATTCGGTGAGCAATCAATAAATCGAACACAAACTTTTAAGTGAGTTTGCGCGTTTTAAGACCGATATAAAGTCCATTTATAACTAGGAACAAACAGGGAGACTTTCGAGGTCTACCACGCCCGAAAACATCGCAATAGTTCAACGGCTCATTCATGAAAGTCGTTGTCGAATAAAGTTGGAAGCGAATGGATATGGTACATGTCAGTGAATTATAACTGAAGAATTGGATTTATGGTTATGATCCCAAAACAACAATCAAATCAATAGAAGAGTCCGAACTCGCCAAGATCCAAGAAATGTCGACAATGTGTGTAAATTGTGTTCACACAAGCCTTTTTGACGAAAACAACAACGATCTGGCGAGTTTGGTCTTCCGAAAATCAAACTGTAGCTAAAAGATTGACGTTCTAATAACAGATGGCATTGAAGAAATTCAATAGGAATCGCAGGCAGTATTCAACTTGTTCTCAAAAAACGACTTTTTGAATATTTTCTAGAACTGAAAAAGACCTAGGACGGGTGCATAGCTCCACAAGGATACTACTTTGAATGTGGCAGTAACCGCCAGTAAAAAAGTTCAGTTTCGAATTTTTATTGCATCAGACTAGGAGCATCTGGATTCCATCGCGAAAGCTGTGTTGAGATGAAGAAAGATTCCATGTTATAGTACAGACAAAAATAAATAATACTTTGAAATGTCTTAATAAAATTTGATAATATATTAATATTTTTACCACATTCATAAAAAAACAACATGAATGCTACATAAAAATGTGAAATTTAAACAAAGCTTTGGTCAAAATACTTTATTATATTCGCTTTGTATTTATTTTGTGTAACTTTTTCACTTTAACATGTATTAATTCGTCTTAGAATTTCTTTCAAAATGTAAATTGAAATATCTTTTTTATACGCATCCCTCCTCTTTAGTAAAAACGATCCTTCGATCTTGAAAATTTTATAATTGTACAACCAAAGCCGGATGTTCACTGCGTAGACATTCAAGGGCCTAAGGGAATAAAAGGATCTTGAAATTTTCGTGTAGGTTATTCAACATATAATCATGCGAGCAAACTGCTACGTTCAATAGAAGAATAAGACACATATTTACTTTAACCATCAGCAAACGGACTTATTTAAACATCGTGTGTATGCGTTTTTTTTTTGGAAATTTTGAAACAAAATCGGTCTAGTGTAAGATTATAAATACAAAAAAGGTCTAGTATTATATACATATCTATATATATTATTTATTTAGAATTTCTCTCTAGGGCTTCCAGTTTTTTATAGTGATATAAATAGAACATAACAAATTTTTGTCTTTAATACAAGAGTAGCCGTTTATATTTCGGGAAACGACAACACTGCTAATGTTGCCTCCAATCTGATGATTGCATCGTGAAGTTTGTTATTTTTGACAATATACATATTTACCTCGGCAGTTTTATTATCCGGTCGCTATTTCTATTGTTGACAGAAATTTGAAAATTTTATGTCAGCGAAAAAATGGAATTAACTCGCGAACATTTTCCTGCAATTATTTTTCATAACTTTCGGCATGGATTATCTCAACAAGAATGCATCGACAATCTGAATTCTTTATATGGTGATGAAGCACCATCGAAAACTACAGTATATCGTTGGTATAGTGAATTCAAACTTGGACGGCGTTCTTTGGACGATGAATTTCGTGAACGTCGTCCCACAAATGTTATTGTGCCGGAAAACATCAATGCAGTGTCTGAATTGAAAATGCAATACTGTCATGTGACATACCGTGAGATCGAGGCATCTCTAGGCATTAGTGACACCAACGTGCATACACATAAACAGCAGTCGACTGTGTGGTTATTCCAAGATGAGCCAAAACCAACAAAAGTTGTTCGAGCTCGAAGCACATCGAAACAAATGGTCGCCTGTTTTTTTCGGGAAAATCGGTCACGTTGCAACCGTGTCTTTAGAGAGTTGTAGAGCGGTTAATTCTGAATGGTACACAACTATTTGTTTGTCAAAATTTTTTGAAGAAATAAGGAAAACAAGCCGAAAACGACAGATAATTCTCCACCATGACAATGCGAGCTCTCACAGGTCGGTTCAAACAATTGAATATTTGACCGGGCAAAACATTGAATTGATGAGCCATCCTCCGTACAGCCCTGATCTAGCACCCTGTGATTTCTTTTTATTCCCACACATGAAAAATGAACTTCGTGATCAACGGTTTTCTGCGCCGGAAAAGGCAGTTGATGCATTGTAAACCCATATTTTGGAGATACCGCCTTCACAGTGGCAGCAATGCTTTTCGGATTTGTTTAAACGAATGCAAAAATTCATTGAGTTTAGAGAATATTTTGAAAAGCAATAAAACTATTTTCGATAATAAAAAAATTTTTTGTTTGCTATTCCCGAAATATAAACGACTACCCTCGTATTAAGGCTTTGTCAACTCGCTATACGTGAGAATGTGTAGCACAGAAAATCTTTACCTTTATACCGTGGCAGTTCCGTAAAATGCGAACTTAATGATTTATTTACTAAGAATTGGATAGCAAACAGCACATGGAATCAGCAATACACAGAAAATGTAAAAATTATATAATCCGCTTACGGAGTTTCGTGCGTGTACGGTTGAGTGAGCTACCAATGTACACTCTAGAAGCGACTCGAGTGAACTAATACACAATTGCGCGATATAGCTACAAATAAAACAATCCCCCCCGAAACGCTTGGCGAACTCGTATCGGGCGTGTTACAATTCGCCGGAAAAATCCACCCTCAAAAAGCTAAAGGAAAAGAAGTTGTTGGTAGTAAATATTTAGATTCGATAGCTACGAGAATTAATTAAAATACTGGAGAAGTTGATAGGTCCCTTAAAAATCCCGGAAATTATGAAAAGTATGAAAAGAACAATAAATAGACAGGTTGATTAGATAGCTATAGAGACTATTCCACTGTGGCCTTTCTAGATCTATTGTGGTCCTTATGTCTCGTTAAAGTACGTCGTCTAGCAGTAGTGTAGAACTTTTGAGAGCGATTTTTCCATTTCAGACTTTCTGTTTCAATCCTGTAGGTTTATTGTAAAAATTTACCTCCAGATAAATTATTGGAAAATGGAATATATACCAATATTTAAACGACGCATAGTATATTGAAAAGTTTGGCACTTGGATTCGATCTCGAGAAGAAAATAAGCGGTATTGACGGAGAAGCACAAAATAATGGCAAGAAAGAATGAATGGAGATGTGAATTTTTTTAACGCTTCACGCTGGATGAATATGACTGGCGTGTTCTACTTCCACTTACTTCAAAGCAGATGATATGGTTACACTTTAACGTGTCTTCGGGCCCGGTCTGGACGTTTTTCTATCAATGAATGGTTCAAATTGATAATTTGATGTCGGTAGCGATCAGTATTAACTGTTTCACCAGGTTTGAACAGTTCGTAATACACCACGCCACTCTGGTCCCACCAAACACAGAGCATTGTCTTGCGACCAAAACGATTTAGCCTTGGAGTCGATGGGCCGGCTTCGCCAGGTAATAACCATGTCACTATTCGATGCAGAAATAACTTCCGATCATACTTTTGAAACAGCATTTTACACACGATTTTCCATTTGGCTGTTATTCGATTGACACAGCACCCATTTTCTCATCTCCCATTGCTCATAATCGGTCAATATTCGTTTCTTAGGCCACATTTAACGCTTCCTCCAATTGTTTTTGAGTTTGGATTGGGTCTTCATCCAGTAACACCTGCAATTTCGCATCTTCAAACTTTTTCGCTCTATCAAAACGTTCTTTCTCTTGCACATCGAAATCACCACTTTTGAATTGTCGAAACCACGCCTCACATGTTTTTATGGTTGGAGCATGCTCACCGTAAGTTTCTACCAGCAAACGATGACTTTAAGTGGCTTTTTTCTTTTGATTAAATAAGAAAAGTAATACGTGCCGTAAATGCACTTTTTCAGGCACGAAACTCAACATTTGCAAAAGAGGTATAAATCTATGACGATGTCACTTTCGCAAAATATGACATGTATGGCGTTAAAGCTTGATGTCTGTAGAATAAAATGGCATGTGTATCAAATCATAACATTGCATACTTAAGCCTAGTGACATCTGTTAGAAAAATCGATAATGACTTTTCGGTACATCTGGCAAATCAAAATATGACAAGTAAATGAGTTTGCTAAAGCCAAAAACAAAAAACTTCCTCCATATCACTGTGCGCTCAATCCTATAGAGGTAATTTGAGCCAAAGTAAAAAGAGAAGTAGCTGTAAATAATACATTTAAATTGAACGATGTTCAAAATATACTTCGTACTATCATTCATAATGTCACCAGACGAATTTAAATAAAGGTAGTTAATCATGTCAATGTATTGAAACAAAAAAGCGGAATATGAACGGAATAAGAGAAAATGTAGAAGAATTCAACTTAAAATAAAACAACTATTATAATATCATGTGCTCTAACAAATAAATTCTTCGCTACAGTTC
Source organism: Dermolepida albohirtum (assembly GCA_031893035.1). Classification (NCBI taxonomy): domain Eukaryota; kingdom Metazoa; phylum Arthropoda; class Insecta; order Coleoptera; family Scarabaeidae; genus Dermolepida; species Dermolepida albohirtum. The sequence goes on along the minus strand of JAVIWB010001197.1, from coordinate 94,070 downwards.
TTTCGATTTACCTTTATTGATTGTAATATTGCAATTGCATTTACCTTGAGGGCTTCGAATGTAATTGAAAATAAAGCAATATATACCTTATATACATGTCTTGCGCTCTCATAAATAAATTTTCACAGAGGGAAGGAATATATAACTTTAATATGATATATCAGATATGAATGTGTATCATATTTCAAATAAATATTCTTTAAATAAAATTCAGAAGCTAAGAAAAGTGTTTTCTGTGCAAAGTGTCGAGGTAATTTTAAATAAAAGTAACATGTGAAAATTGGAAAACCTTACATACTTTTATTTTATTAACCCATGAATCAAGTTATTCTAGATTTTAACAAGTAAATAGATTTTTTCTGATGTATACAGAAGCAAGGACACGCAAAGATGAACTATTTTTATTTATCTAATCCTTCGCTACTACGTATCGCAGATATATTGAACATATCTTATTGAAGTAGCATTTTCTATTGAAAATCCAATATACCAATTTAAAGAGTGAAATTTGCCTCTATAACTGATGCTTAAGTATATTCTGATAAAGTATATTACGTAAAAGCATATTACACATTTAAAGGAACGGAAACTTGAAAAAATAATAATAAAATAATAAGAATACACATTACTGAAAAATTTTGTAAAAATTGTTTTCAGTTGAACCAATTTTAAACGTGTTTAAGCTTTCTTTTAAACATTATAACTTCGTTAATAGAATTTTATGGAATTCTATCCGATTAGAATTTTTGTTCGTGACAGAAACAAAGATTTCGCCTTTTTCAACATGATAACAGAAATTCTTTTGTTTTCTTAGTACCATAGCAATACAGTTGCAATGGATTTTGGATAAAATATTTATGAATTAAGTTGAATTACGAATAATAACGGTGATAATCCTGTCGTATTTCATAGGTGACTCAAATAATACACTGCTGATATTGAAGAGCTTTATTATCAATATCGTGCAGACAACAGAGGAGGAGGATGAGGACAGTATTTGAGGGTGCGTAAGGTGGAAATATACAGAAGAGAGGGTCACACCTGCGAAGATCCCAGAATGTTGCACAGACCAACACCTTCACATAATGAACTTAATACTCGTGGAGCTTTTGTTGCATTTCGGTTCGTCGAGTTTTCATCAGTATTTCGATTTTAAGCCTCACACTGTTAAAGTCTCCGACACGTTCCATTATTGAGATTTAATGCGCACATGTACATATGTACATATATGCATATGTGTATAATATATTTTTCGGTCCTTAATTCTGAAATGCATATGCACGGCAAAGTAGATTTTTAAATAATACAGAGTTCATACAGTACTGTGCAAAAGAAAGAAGCACTTTCTGGAATTTTACAAGAAACTATTATAGAGGATAAATAAAAATCTTACACAAGTTGAAATTTTTTTTAATTCAAAAAACTAACACATAAACATATATTTAAACATAAACAACTTTAATTTTCAATATTTTATATGACCACCTTTATTTTTATGATATCTTGCATTCTTCTTGGTAGGCTTTCATTAATGAATTAATGAAATTTTCAGGAATATTGTGCCACTCTTCCTGTAGTATGTTCCACAGTTCGTTTTTGTTCTTTGGCCCCCTTTCACACTTTTTTTTGTCAAGACAATCCCTTACATGCTCAATAATATTTAAATCAGGACTTTGAGGTGGCCATATCATAGTCTGCAATACCCATTTGCTTCCTGCTGTGTTCAATAAGTTTTCACAAGTTTTGAGGTATGTTTGGGATTATTATCTTGCTGTAAAATGAAATTATTGCCAATAAGTCGCTGCCCCTGATGGTATGGCATGTTTTTCTAATAGTGTACTGTATTCCTCACCCATTATTTTACCCTCTATTTTTAACAACCCCAAACTTGGATATTGCCTCCTCCATGCTTTATGGTAGTGTGTAAATATGGTTCCAATAACGATTTACCAGGGTGTCGTCTAACATACTGACATCTGTTCGTTCCAAATAATTGATATTTAGACAGTCCATAATACTTGTCGCCACTCATTATATCCCCAAGTTTCGTGGTGCAGGTGGCCCTCAACTCTTCCAGGTTCTGTGGGAGTGATGGTACATAAACGTTGTCTTTAACGAAACCCCACAGGAAGAAGTCACAGGGTATCAAATACGGTGACCGTGGAGCCCAGCTGAGACATGCTAAGTCGACAGCTCTTTGACGACCAATCCAACGGTTCGGTAGAGTTTCATTCAGATATTTACGCACTTGGCGACTCCATTGAGGGGGTGCCCCGTCTTGTTGATAAATGAAGTTGTCTTCGTGCAGCCTTGGAAACAACCAGTTTTATAACATAGCGAAATACTGCTGACCGTTAACCTTGTTTCCAACAAAGAAGAATGGGCCGTAAACAGATGATCGGGATATCGCACAATACACATTGTTTTAGGCAAATCTCATTCATATTCAGTGGCTGCATGTGGGTTCTATAGACCCAAAATTCGAACATTGTGTTTGTTTACCAGACTACCAACATGGAAAGTCGCTTCATCACTGAACACGATGCGTTGTGCGAAATTGTTATGATTGTTAATAGTATCACGAATCTCGTTACAAAATGCCACACGTTTTCGTTTGTCATCAGGACGCAGAGCTTGTAACAACTGTAACTTGTCGGCTTCATAACCAACCGACGTCTCAAAATACGCCAAATTGTTGTGGTAGGCAGTTGTAACTCCCGACGAATTGATTTTGAAGCATTACGTTGGAAAGCAGTTTGAATTCGTGCAACATTTTCTTCAGAAACACGAGGGCGGCCAGGACTCTTTCCTTTACATACACATCCTGTATCTACAAACTGTCGATACCATCTGCGAATGCTCCACCCATTCAGAGGATCAATTTGGTAGCTCAACCTGAAACGTCTTTGCACTGTAATCACGGAAATGCACTTCGCAAACTGGAGAACACAAAATGATTTCTGCTGTGGAGTAGCCATTTTAAACATATGACGGTTACCAAGAAAAACAGAAGACAACTGACATCTAGCGGCTATTAAATAAACTAGACTAAGTATTCGTTTCTCCGATAACCGAGCCGAGGCGCAGCGATCGATAGTTTGGACAAAATAATATCATACTTTGTAATAGGTATATTCTTTTTGAAACACGCTGTATATTATTCCAATTGGAAAACTAATTAGAGGAATGCTACGTGTTGTTCAGGTGGTATTGATGGACGAGTGTAATTAATAAAAAGCTATTGATTACTTCATTATTAATTTTGAATTATTTTTCTTTTGCTATTATGTTTTTACATACATTTGGAATAATATGTAAATATATATATATATATATATATATATATATATATATTTGTATATATACATTTAAGCTGTTTAAGAAAGATCGGTATATTTAAAAGACTATCAAATAAGGGGCGGATTTACGGTATTTAAACACTTTGAATTGTCAAAATCTTTGCGGTAAGTATCTGTGAAAATAAAATTGTCCATATCGGTTGAACCTCATAGAAATACCTACCAGTGGTCTTGTAAGTCCAAAAAATCGGTTATAATCACATAAAGAGGTATTAAAAGTCGGTAAGAACCTTTAAAATTAAGCGAGGAAATCTAGTTATTAAGGTGCGGAAAGTACAAAATAGTGTAACTTTCATCTATTTGAAATGTGTTACTATAAAGTTTAATTCGCAATTCAAGAATGAACCGTCATGCAGGTTCGAATAAAGGAAAAATCGTAATATCAGACAATATAATCAAACTTTACACAGCTCCTGTAATTGTTAACCATTTAGACGGGTTTTCAAAACAATTTGCTTTTAAATTTTCTTTAACAGAAAGGACCCCAGATGAGAAAACGCCGAAAGTTTTCAATGATTACGCCTTTTCTTTCGTGTACTCGATGTGTCTCAAGTGTTTTTCAAATAAATCTACATTTTAATTGGATATCTTCTTAAAAAATGATTTTAATAGAAAGCTAAAATATTAAATATAATAATTAATGAAATCTAAGTAAATTAAAAAATAATAAGATACAAAAATGCAACAAAATATTAAACTAATTAAAATTCGAAATTTCATATACGAGTATAATAGCACTACATACTTTTCATAAGTTTAAAGACAAGCGTCTTCTCTAAAATTTCAGTAAATATAGCGTAATATAATAATGCAAAGAATGTTTAAAAAGCCAAACATCAATTCATCTGTACAAATAAGAAGTGAGCTTTGTAGATAACAAAAATGGTCAAAATAATTCACGAATCCCTATAACATACTGAAACTTAAAATGACTTATATTAACGTACTTTCTGAAAACAATACGTGGTTTGTTCAAAAAGAAGTAGAACTGGTTGGAATTTCATTTATTTACTAAACTATTATCATACTTTTGAAAATGAGCAAAACATGAAAGTTTACATCGTCAAATAAATGATTATTTCTTAATTACTTTTTCCTGACTATGAATGACAATCACATCCTAATTTCAAAATTCTAATCACTCTTTTAGGAAGTATTATTCTGCATTTTTATCGCAGTTTAATTCTCTGGATAACTTATGTTTTTGCGTGACTAAGATGCTGTAGTTTTGTATAGGATTAGGTCTTATTTTTTCGAATTTGATCAAACAGAACAAATTCCCTCTGAAAATTTTGTGGTATTGGTAGATTGTAACTCTTCCCGTTAAAGCTAGACTGTCAAGAACCAATTTCAATAAAGTTTGATCATAGCAATGGAATAGAAACTTACTTCGAAATAATTTCTTTTGCTATTAATTGTGCTTTGTTCCAGTTTCCTTCAACTGTTGCAATGTTTTGCTATACTTTCGTCATCCTTTCCGGCTTTATTCCTTAGAAATAGATAGTGATACGTAGCTTCACCGCCTCAGTAAGATTCACGTTTTCTTTGTCCACGTTTTAAATCTGAACTGCTCTCTATATTTCTCACACGCTATATTACTTGAAAGTATCTTTTTTACAACTGCAGTAGCATTGAACGAGGAGCTATCGTAATTGGGTTTTAAGTCCCTTATTGCCGGACCATGAACAACTTCAAGCAAACAGTTTTGTGTACACCAGGCTTACATAACAATTTTTTTAGATTAAAATCCTTCAATACAATTTCGTATTTTTCATATTTACTTGTTTTTAATATTTCGTAAATATATTTGTATGAGGTATGTATGTTTACTCGTAGTTATCAAATTCTATTGGGCAAAATATTTATTTTCTTTTTGCAATGGTCAACTCGATGACTACTGTCATTAAGTAATACCAAAGTTTATTGACAAATTCTCAATCTCAGTTTTTTCGTTGTTCCATGTGTCGATGTAGAAGCAAACGGCAAACAGATGTCATTCTATGGACACAGGTTACATTTTCCGAAACTACCATCATAGCAGGTCGTGTAGAGAACTTTGCAATATTCATTACACCGCCTGTAGACAGTTACTCGCAATGATATATCATTTTTAAAGGCAGAAAGTAGAGGTTGTATTCAAATAAACTGTAGTAAAATAATATATCCAAGTACTTGAAGCATTCACAATAAATAATTGTTTCAGTTACTGGGATAAGCGTATCTCAATAATTCCAGTAGTCCTTGTATTACTTAAAATCATTTAAAATTAAATTAAAAATAGTGTGTTTGGCTCTCGACGGTGTAAGTTTAGTACTGACTTTTTCTCTGTGATTTTGGCGTGGTTCCAGATGTGACAACGTAATTAATTATCTACTCATGACGACAACTTAGTTGTCGAAATACGTATACATAATACGAAAATTATTGTGGAAACCTCAATTGATTAAAATCATTTGTGTTTTTTGAGGAATATAAAATAATTTTTCTCATTAATTCTTCTTCTTATATGCATTTTATTTTTTTGTTATTTATATCTGGAATATTTTATTACTTTAGATATTACTTTCGCATTTTTTTATATTAAAAATAAATTAACGATTTAAATCATATGCACAAATACAACTCCACATCCTCTTAAACATTTTTCATCACCATCCACAGCGTGTAATTTGGTCAGGTCCCTTACGCGATAACGAGGCTATCCGAAAAAAGATGCAACAAAGGGGATGTTTACAGCACATGTCGGGGGTGTGAAACAGATAACGCGGCTTATTTAAAATGAGAAGCCGTCATTTCCAGATCACTTCTGAATGCCAAAGGTGTCGGCCGGCACAAAGGGGGTAAGCAATTTAAACTCCAGTCGGAAGGGCAAACTCATCCTTTCCAATACCTTCGTCTACTGTCTTTCATCATCTATTCAAGCTAACTTGACCGATCCAATAAAGCAAATGTATTTATTTGTATACGTATACACACACAAATACACATACCACATATACACAAACACACATACACACATATGTATATAAACACATCGACTAATGCTTTCATGTTTTTTAATCTTTAACTTAATTTGCAATAAAAAAAGTTCTTCATATCTATTGTATCTATGAATATGAGTTAATAGTAAACACAATTTCACTTAATAACTGTTTATTGATGAAATATACGAAGTTGGTGATGTAAAATATAAAAAAAGAGAGACACAGAGAACTATATAAACAACTTTTTTAAATACATATAGTTTTAAATACATACGTGGGTTGTCTAAGTTTTGCATATAAAACAGGAATAAAATAGGTAGATAGCTTTTAAGACTTCATTGTTTTTCGAAGTATTCTCCACGAAGATTAATGCACTTCTGTACGCGCTCGAATCAACTTTGGAAGCAGTTGTTCCACTCGTACAGTCAAAATTGCGTTTTTGAAGGCATCGACTGCTCCTTCTGACAACTGGAACCTTCGATTACGCAGTCCGTTCCTGATTTTAGGAAAGGTACAGAAATCGTTGGGACTTAGGTCCGGACTACACGGAGGATGGTCCAACAATTCGATGTTGTTGCATTAAAAATTCGAACTTGCATTGTCTTGTTGGAGAATGATTCGTCGTTTGGGGTTGATTTTCCGAAACTCGGCGATTCCTTGCGGCAAACGAATGGTCGTATACCAATCGTTAATAAGTTCTTTGATCTTGTAGAAGAATGTTGCTATATGATCTGTTTTCGAGACAAATGTCGCGACCGTCTTTTCGGAGACGCTTCGAGAACAGCTGGCTTTCGTCGGCTTTTCTTCACCTTGGAACACCCAAACAGACGACTGGAGTTTATTTTCTGGCTCGTATGAATAAATCCAAGATTCATCACTATTGACAATGTTTTACGCGTTCTTAGAGTTTCCGGCATTGAAGCTATCTAGAGTTTTTTGACACCAATTCACCCCAGCTGCTTTCTGTTCTTCGGTCAACAGATACGGTATCCAAGTTGGGGAATGTGATAGATTATTATTATTATATTTACTAGATTCTTCTTATAAATTATATTTCTGTGATTTCTTTTTTTGTGTCTTTCTGTGATTGCTCAGGCTATCGATCTCTAACATTATTACTGACGTTGAATTTTTTCAAGGTTTCTGTTCTCATTCTTTTCATTATTTACTTCTTACTTAGGAATGTGTTTTATACTATTAAATAATTATATTGTTGTGAGAAAAAAGGCAACGAATCAATATCAACTTTCTTTTGGAATTTGACGAAAAGTTGGTCGAAACTTTACAAAAATTATAAGCCGCGTACGGCCAAGAATGTTTAAAAGCATCGGCAAATTGTTTCAAAAATGGACGAGAATCTATAAAGAACGATGTGACAAGAGGACATCAAAAATAACACGCGAACACCGCAATGTTGGATGTTTGTGTGAAACATAATCGTCAGCTACCGCTTTGCATTGTATCTGAGATAATAATTCGTATCATATTATGTGGTGACTTAAAGATGAGAAAACTGTGGGTGAAATTGATTCCCAAAATGTTCACACGTTTGACGTTGTGTTACAGCATTTGTAAAAAATGCTGTAACACATTGAAGTAGAAACTTAGACATGATCATGAAATGATTACGCCAGTCTTCCACTATAACCCTGAAACCAAAAGAGAGAAAAGCCAGTTGCTTAGTGGAACGAGAACTGCGATTAACGAAAACCAAAAAAATTTGTAACAGTCACACAGTGAACGCCGTGTTCTACCTCGAAATTTTTGAAGCATTTCAGAGCAATGGTGACCTTTGCCGATGTCCGCCCGGAATTGACTCGGAACGGATGGTTACTGACATGACAACATTCCAATACACTCGACATTATTTGCGAGTTTTTGACAACAAAAGCATTCCTGTGCACCATCGCTCCCGTACAGCCTTCATCTCGCCGCTTGTGACTTCCTCCTCTTCTCATAGATGAAACTAGATTAAAAGAAATCATTTCGAAAGAGTTGAAAATATTCAAAATAACAGAACGCGTGTTCTTAAAGAGATGCATTCGAAAATTTCGAAGCTGTTTTTTGAGTTCGGAATGTTATTGAATGCGCTGAAACATCGGGTTAGGAATGTAATCTGAATTTCATTATGCTGTTTAACATATTTAAAAAAAAATACCATTATTTTATCGCTGCACCCTGTATAAAGGAATACAACACAACACAATAAAATGTCTCTTCTGTTTCTACAAATAGAGAAGATTCTTACCAAATCGACTATTTATTTTTTAAATTCTATTTCTAAATTAATTTGAAGTTTGTACAAAACCTAGATTTTCAAAGGAATTTGCACTTATATTATATTCGATATTAGTGTTTTGCCCATGGACACTGACAAAAAAAGAGAAAGAAAGGCAAAATGTGAATGTACAATCACTATTTTCCTAAATTTTGATTATTCTTTCATAAAGACAAAGCGTCACATTTTTGAATTATATTAAGACATGAAGTAAGATTCTATTAAATACAATTGCTGCACCCTGTATAAAAGAATACAACACAACACAATAAAATGTCTCTTCTGTTTCTACAAATAGAAGATTCTTACCAAATCGACTATTTATTTTTTAAATTCTATTTCTAAATTAATTTGAAGTTTGTACAAAACCTAGATTTTCAAAGGAATTTGCACTTATATTATATTCGATATTAGTGTTTTGCCCATGGACACTGACAAAAAAAGAGAAAGAAAGGCAAAATGTGAATGTACAATCACTATTTTCCTAAATTTTGATTATTCTTTCATAAAGACAAAGCGTCACATTTTTGAATTATATTAAGACATGAAGTAAGATTCTATTAAATACAATTGCTGCACCCTGTATAAAAGAATACAACACAACACAATAAAATGTCTCTTCTGTTTCTACAAATAGAAGATTCTTACCAAATCGACTATTTATTTTTTAAATTCTATTTCTAAATTAATTTGAAGTTTGTACAAAACCTAGATTTTCAAAGGAATTTGCACTTATATTATATTCGATATTAGTGTTTTGCCCATGGACACTGACAAAAAAAGAGAAAGAAAGGCAAAATGTGAATGTACAATCACTATTTTCCTAAATTTTGATTATTCTTTCATAAAGACAAAGCGTCACATTTTTGAATTATATTAAGACATGAAGTAAGATTCTATTAAATACAATTGCTGCACCCTGTATAAAAGAATACAACACAACACAATAAAATGTCTCTTCTGTTTCTACAAATAGAAGATTCTTACCAAATCGACTATTTATTTTTTAAATTCTATTTCTAAATTAATTTGAAGTTTGTACAAAACCTAGATTTTCAAAGGAATTTGCACTTATATTATATTCGATATTAGTGTTTTGCCCATGGACACTGACAAAAAAAGAGAAAGAAAGGCAAAATGTGAATGTACAATCACTATTTTCCTAAATTTTGATTATTCTTTCATAAAGACAAAGCGTCACATTTTTGAATTATATTAAGACATGAAGTAAGATTCTATTAAATACAATTGCTGCACCCTGTATAAAAGAATACAACACAACACAATAAAATGTCTCTTCTGTTTCTACAAATAGAAGATTCTTACCAAATCGACTATTTATTTTTTAAATTCTATTTCTAAATTAATTTGAAGTTTGTACAAAACCTAGATTTTCAAAGGAATTTGCACTTATATTATATTCGATATTAGTGTTTTGCCCATGGACACTGACAAAAAAAGGGAAAGAAAGGCAAAATGTGAATGTACAATCACTATTTTCCCAAATTTTGATTATTCTTTCGTAAAGACAAAGCGTCACATTTTTGAATTATATTAAGACATGAGGTAAGATTCTATTAAATACAATCGATAACTTTTTCATCCGAAACTGTGTATACTATTAGGAACTCTAAAAGCCCCTAAATACTTACATAAAATTTTGTGTGCGAATGCGGCACTCTCAAGAGAAAATATTTGGAATGTAATATTTACTTTTTCTAATTAAATTTGGAGCATGTTACAATTTCTTCGATGTACGACTTAATAAACTTACGTAAAATTACAAATATTGAGTAGACTATTAGGCTTTGCTTAGTAGGCTTCGCGAATGTTAATATATAATTATCGTATTTACTAATTAATTATGTATACTATCGCTCGCGGATGTTTCAGATGAAAGAGAATACTCCCGCAATTTAAAAAGAAAATGATCCAAGCTAAAAATAGAGTTAATTGCTAAAAATAACCTAAAATAATAATAAGAAGAAAATTAAAGAAATAATAATGTATTTATTTGTTGAATATACACCTCTGTTCAAGGAAATTTGACCAAGAGAGAAAAAAAACAATAAAACCAGAATAACGAAAAAGTACTTTTTATACTATCTTCTTCTGGACCCAAAAGAAGATAGTATGGACCACGACCGCAGAAGTCTACGTACCAGATTAAGTACTTTATTATTTTGAAATAATTCACACCAAATAATTAAAATCATATTTCTCACAAAAACTTTCGTTTTCATTGAATGAAACACATTCGCAGCATTTCATAGCATCTTCAATGTATTCCAGGGCACATTTTCGAAATAAAACGACATCTAGTCCTGACGGTATTGCTAATTTTTCAGTTCGCTATTGCAAATTTGTCCTTCTACTAGTAACTATATTTAACTTTACATTATGTACTGGAACATTTTTGAATTAGTGGAAGGCAGTAACGATCTTTCTCATCTTGAAGAATGATCCCTCTTCTGATATGAAAAATTAGCGATCAAAATCAATTCTTAATAAGTTTACTTTTTGAAATTGTTATTTATTTTAGAATATAGCCTCCTATTGAGATTCAACTTCTTCCGGTATGTTTTTTTTTTTTGAAGAGGCGCTCTATCACTTCAAATTTGATGTGTTTCACCCAAATTGTTTCCAAAACTTTTGACTCCAGACGACATTTATATTGTCATATCGAAAATTTTTGACTACGTAAACCATTACATTCTTTTTAAAAAGTTGGATCTATCTAAGCTAGCATCTACCATAAACTTCAATTGTTTTTCTCCTCATACTTAGATAACGCAACACAATATGTATATTACAAGTCATCCACCTGCTATGCTAAATCAAGCATGCCACAGGGTTCAAATCTAGATGAACTGCTTTATAACACTTTCACAATTGATCGTAATAAATTGGCTTTGTTTGATGAATTTTTCGTTTATAAATTCCATTGACGACTCTGTTTTTTGCAACTGCAGATTAACAAACGAATTTCATTACATATTATAGACATTTATTTATAACTATTCATTCAACGCCTCAATACTTGCACACTCTTATTCAATAAACAATTCGAGTGTCTATTTTGACTGTAATCGTGCCTTCACAGAGAATAGAAACTGCTATCAAGATAATGTAATTTATAATCAAAAGCATAAGGTTCTTTAAAATCTCAGCAATAAAACGTTTGTTTTGTATCTATGTAGATTCTAGGCTTGAGTATGCAGTGAATAATATTATATCTCCCTCTCTCAACCAATGAACAACGTTCTGGACGGCCTATTGAAGTTGATGATGACCAAATCAAAGTCATAATTGAAGAGGATCGTCATATAACTGTTCGAGAGGTTGCGGAGAGGCTACATATATGGCACACAACAATTGAAAAACATTTAAAATGTCTTGGGCTAGTTAAGAAGCTTGATATTTGGGTACCTCACGAATTGAAAGAAATTCATTTAACACAAAGAATCAACTTTTGCGATATGCACCTTAGACGAAATGAAACCAACCCTTTCTTTAAAAAAATCATCACTGGTGATGAAAAATGGGTCCTGTACAGTAACATAGTTAGAAAACGATCATGGAGCAAACACGATAAACTAGTTTAAACCACATCGAAAGCTGAATTGCATCCAAAAAAAATCATGCTGTCAGTTTGGTGGGATTACAAAGGTGTTGTGTTTTTTGAGCTGCTCCCAAGGAACCAAACGATCAATTCTGATGTTTACTGTTAACAATTAATAAAACTGGATGAAGCAATCAAAGAAAAACGGCCAGAATTGTCAAATCGGAAAGGTGTAGTTTTCCACCAAGATAATGCAAGGCCTCACACATCTTTGGCAACTCGTAGGAAACTATTGGAGCTTGGTTGGGAAGTGATGCCACATCCCCCATACAACCCTGATCTAGCACCATCTGATTACCATTTATTTCGAAGTTTGCAGAATTCTTTGAATGGTAAAACTTTCACAAATGACGATGACCTTCACTCGCACCTGGTTCAGTTTTTTGCTGATAAGGACCTGAAATTTTATGAGCGCGGAATCATGCAGCTGAAAGAAAGATGGCAAAAGGTCATTGAGCAAAATGGAAAATATATAATTGATTAAAAACTATTCTTTGTTTAAAAAAAAAGTGTTTTATTTTATACTACAAAACCGAAAGTACTTAGTTGCCAACCCAATACTTCTATACTTTTTCTTGTCAATCGTAATTTAAAAATATAATAAGTAATACTGCCCCCTAGTTATAAAAAGTTAAATATGAAGTCAGAGCATGTAAGTAAAATCGAAATCTGTAATTGAAGAGAGAATTATTAATTATATAAATGAATAATAGGGGTCAGTTTAAGCGGTCGCATTTAATATTAAACGATATTTAAATATATTACATTCATTTGAATATGAAAGTATATATAATACTATTTGATTAGTAAATAATTTTAATGTCGATTTAAAAAGAATTATGTACCGTGATGATCATTTATATTCACATTAGATGGCAGCACCTACTACATAATTTGTATATGTTACATAACAAATCCATCTCAAGTTCAATACAATCACATGAAAACAATTTTGTATATATTCGTCAATTGCACAAGTGGCTAGATTATATTGTTACAAAATTTCAACCAATTTATTCAGTTACGAAACTAGAAAATAAATGTGACACTTTATTGATTCATTCTTAGTCAAGTGAAAGTGAAATAGAGCTAAGGTTTAATGGCAACATTTGACTTATTGGGATAGTCATCAATTAACGCTGTGGTTTAACGACTATGGACTTCATTTTTTAAATAAAAGGTATGAGTCGCAAAAACAATGTTGTTGCAAAATATAATTAAGCTGTGCATAATATTTTTTAAACGGTATTTTTGGACGAAATGGCCGAGCAAAATATGCATACAAGAGACAACTTCGGCAGCTCCTTATTCCGCGAAATATACAAAAATGCTTGGCTAACGAAAATTTTATCAACCGATTCCAAAAAGGTAAAACTTATATACCATACATTTATAATTGACCAGTTTTAAAACCAAATTATACTTTCAGAAGAAAGAAAGGGTATGGGTAGTATTCTGTGTTCATGATGATAATGACGCATTTTTAGAAACATATACTGATTGCAAATCTTCTATGAAACACAAACCTGAGTGGTACATATCTCTACAGCAAACAAATCACATATCACCAACTATATGCCCTCATGAACAGGAGTATGAATTTGTTATAACTTTAAATAATGAAATTGTTCGATTGGCAGCACCTACCTGGGAACAAATGTTAGATTGGGTTGAAAGTTTAAGAGGAAAACTAGAAGAATTAAGAATTTTAAGTCCTAAAGAGAATTTATATAGCAAATTACCAGAAAATAAAGGAATTTCTTTACTTCCAACTAGGGATCCTACATCACCATTACCCCCACCACCTTCCATTCCACCAGCATTTGTTCCAGGCGTAGAATCTCTAAATACAGCCAGAGGATTAGAAGCAACAGAAACATATTCAAAGTATTTCATTTCATTATACAATAACAATATTTATATATTAATTGGCAATTTTTTAGTCATCATCCTCCTTTACATAGAGGTCTTTCACTTCCAGAAAACGCAAGTAATACATATATAGCCTCAGAAAATATTACTGCAGCACATACTACCCCTTCAAGAGATGTTTTTAATTTTGATCTAGTGCATTCCGTCCTTATATCAAATGCTCAATCAACAACTAGGAATAATTATGATAGGTTATTTTTGGGAAGACAAACTCCAGGTAATTTTGATTTTATTTAATTCCTTACGATAATAATATTCCTAGATCAAATTAAGTAACTTAACATTTATAAGTATAAAACTTAATTACCATTTAAAACACTCTATTTAATGAACAAAAAAGAGTAAATTCCATTTTTATATTAAAGAAACAGTTGAAAATGTTACTGATAAAATGCAATACTAATTTTGGCAGGTATGATTTCACAAGTTCTGTCTTTAAACAGGTATCTAAACCTAAAAAAAATAGTTACTAGTCAACCATATTCTGTGTAACATCACTTTAATAAAAAATGGAACTTATTTCATAATAATTCATGTGAAGAACCTGTTTGCAATAGAAAATATCAAAAATATTTAGTATATTTAACAGAAGTAACTCTAAAGTCTTTTCAGGACCATCAACCACAACACAACATATCGACGTATTTAGTTCACCCAGCCGTTTACAACCCCCACCCCAGCCTTATAGAACTTTAAGGGAGCAGCAAGTTTTACAATTACAAAAAGAAATGACCCATCCAACTGGTGTTAGATTACAATTAAGAAGAAAAGATTGTATCAACTCCAAAGCATTAGTGGACGCTATGAGTGCTGTTTGGTATAACCAATATCAAATATTTAGTTTACTTTTGTATCTATTTTTTATATCTACAGGATATGCGGTTGGAAGCAAAAAGATCATCCGATGTTATACAATGTTTTGCATATTGGTGATCAGCTTTTAAATATTGAAGGCCTGCCGGTAAAATCAGCCAATGATGGTTATAAAATATTACGAAATACTTGTTCTTTATATGTAAGTCTTTACCTCTAACATGAGTTGACATGAAAGTTTATAACGTTATCCTTTAGGTTAACGTTGTTGTGAAAAGAGTACCTTATGGTGAGGTTTTCATGATACATCGTGATGTAGAAGGTCAACCACTAGGTATTATACAAGATGGTAACACAGCTGTGATACAAACCGTTCAAGCGGACAGCTTGGTAGCTCGTCATGGTTTATCGGCTAAAACGAAAACCTGCGATGGCTTAACATTGACCAATTGGGTTTTGACAGAAATAAATGGCCGTCCTTTGAACTTATATTTTAAAGAAAACCAAGTTCGAGACCGTCTTAATTCAGTAGGACGAGATATATCGATTTTGGTGCAGCCCTTAGATCTGATCAAGCAGCTTAAGAAACAAATGAAGTCTCTCAGGAACTATAAAGACTACATATTACAGTGAATCTATTTAAATAACAAATGAATCTACATATTCGAATCATGGCCGGGATGTGCTTATTTTTTTATTATTATTATTATTATTACTATTAAGTCTCTGTATTATTAGTGAATAAGTATATAAAAAATGAGAATAATGTCTGAAGTTTTAATAATGTAATACATGAACTGTGATTGTTTTTATAATCTGGTGCAGCATTAAAATACTCTTTTTACAAGGTTACTTTGTTTTGTTAATGTAATTCCAAAAATTATAAGTGCCTTGTTTACTTTGGCAAATAAACATATTAAAGAATAATAGCGAGGTTTAGGTTTGATAAGAACTTTTAATAATAGAATTTGCTTATTTCTTTAAAAATTTCTAGTTTTCTAAAAGTATGTAGCATTCAATTCCTTTAAGTTATTCAGCATTGTATCAAGTTAACGTTTCCTCAGTTTTCTTCTGCATTTACCGTATGTTCCATTATTTTTGACATCTTATCTGACTTCTTTATTTGGTAACATATGTCGATTATTATATTATACTAAGAGCTCTTTTCCAAAAAATACCGTGACTACCACAAAATATATTTGCATGAAGTTCATTTCCTAGAACATTCTTTTTACCATTACTTTTAATTCAGTTGTATTTCACTTAATTTTTAATTACGAGTAGACCAAAATTTTCATCCATTGACAGAGAACAATGTTTACTACCTGACATAGATTCACCTAACCTGCTTTTACCAATTATTTGCTATTATTGTCACGACTATGTAAAGCAAACCATGTGACGCATCATTTTAAAATACCTTTTAGCGTGCTTGATCTGTACTGGCATTGATATTCCTATAACTAGACTGGAACCCCATCAAATGACGTTATTTTTTCACATTTAACCGTTAATAATTTAGCTTTACAACGTGGGGTAATTTTTTTCACACACAGCGTATCGAAACTTTTTGTTTATCTTACTAGGGTTATATGACGAAGAACGTGAGGATATCTTTCATTAAATTTTTCAATTGTAACCATAGCATGCAAATGTTAAAATATTTTGCCGAAATGAAATTATTTGGACAATAAAATTGCGCGATAGTTGATGACTATATGTACGTTATTACAAAATGTTATTGTTCTATATCATTAAATATGAATACAAAAGAGAAACTTATTTAGATTTTTATCTATACATATGTATAGTAAAGAATAAAAAACTGATTTTAAACATTTTTTACCACAATTGTATAATATTTACTGTTAATTTCTACTTTTTAAAGCAAACAAATTAAATTTTCTTTCCGATGAACGATGACGAAAAGGTTTTTTCTTTTATTAAACTTATCCGGTAACATATGTAAATTAGGTATTGAAATCATTTACATACAATGCGGGTGGTATGTAAATGACTTCAATTGCAATGTAAATGCTAGTGAAATTTTTTTATATAAGCGGTTAGAAATTCACGGATAATCGTCATGTAGGGCAATTCTCTATAATTAATTCTGAATCGACAATCCTAATATAGGAATGTTGTGCTGTCATCAGTTAAACCATACGAATTTATTAAAAGAAGTGTAGTTTTGGCAACATGATATTGTTACGCTCCGCATATATAATAATTTTTTGTATCATGTTTTTTAAATTAATTTATTTTAATTTAAAAATAATTCGATTTTGAATTATCAAATTATTATTTACTACTTTGACCTTTTTGTGATATATACAAATGCAGGAATCTTTTGTTTTCGTCACGTACGGTCAGGCTGTAATAAACCAGCCCCTACCGCGTCGTTTTCTAGGAAGCCGAATACGTAGAAACTTTACAACCTTGTTGTGACTAATAACTTTCCATTGAATCACATTTAATATTAATTCTATTGTATTGACTTCTAAATGCAATTAGAGATTCAAATAATAATCGTTTGACACAGAATACATGTCTATTATTCTGTCCAGATGTCTATCTGCTTGCTACTTGTATTGATATTGACATCACACACATTTAATTTATGCAAATCTTTTAGCGCACCAATTTCTAGCGTGCCTATTCTCTTTCCCTATTAGTTGATTCAAACATGACCAGTATCCTACCCTTAGCCTACGGGTTGTTTCTTAAAAGCCTCCGCGTGTAAGACACAGAGACTTCTTCTCCGGCCAAGACCAAGTCCACACGCATCACTTCCGCGAGTTAGTACAGCTAAGTTTCTAACATCCTGGCCTAGGATATACACACACAAACAACAAGTACTCTACGTTTTGTGCGATACATATTTTAATCTAACCCTTTTTATATTTTATTAAACAGCTTAATATTTTTAGATTTACTTTTATTACAGCTTTGCTATTACGCTTATCTTATTTTACCTGTTGCTCTCGATCTTATTAATTATCTTTATTTAATATACGCAAGTTTAATGAATTAAATTAAATTAGTGAATAAAATTTTAAGGACAATTCGATTGTTTTATTTCCACTAATATCTTTCTTTCAGCTTGGCGCACGTCCTAGACTTTTGATGCTCATTGTAAATTTACTAGTTATTAACTCCTTCAATTACTTATTTTTTTATATGCATTTATTACATCACTTCAGCTAGCCGGACACGCGGTCGTAATAAATTTACTAACCGTCACGTGTAAATAAATATGTATATTTACTATTAAGTAATAATATCTGTATTATTATTTAATTGTATTAATTAAGGGGACATTTAACCCCTTAAAACATAACACATAAAGAACCACGGAGGTAATAATATAAAACCATCAATAAATCAGTAGGAATAATATGAGAAAATACGAATTCTATTTAAGTCTAGTGAAAATAACAATAATGATAATTAACGTAAATGTGGAATTGAATTTAGGACGCGTTGCAACATATCTGGGGTAATTAATTGTATTGTGGCGTTAATTCTCTTTATTACTTCCTGTTCATTGACCGGAGACGTCGCATAAACTTTTTCCTTCAAAAAACCCCGAACAGAGAAGTGAAGATGACTCATATCTGGTGACCTTGTAGGCCATCATATTGGTCCATTTCGCTCAATCCACCTATCGTTTCTTCAAACGTGCACTTGTACTTCTTGCATTATGAGCTGGTGCATTATCGTCGATGTAATACGTGTTGGCTCTGACATTTAATAAAACATTATCGAACATTTTCTCCAATACATGTACGTATTTATTTGCACGAGGCAAGTAATGAAAGCGGAAATAATGGACGTTAAACACCAAAATTTGACAATTTTTTTTGAAAATTCCAGACATTGTACTGAGTCAAGGTTGCCGTATGTACTTTAACGTAAAAAAGCAGTTAAAGAAATGTTTAATAAGACGAAATATTGGGATAGTTTTATTTGACAGAAAATTTCAAAAAATACGAAAAATATAACATTTCTGTATTAGGATTGTCGACTCAGAATTAATCAGAATCGCCCTACCTGACGATTGTCCGTGAATATCAGACAACCGTATACTATTGATATTAGCATTACAGAAATATGTTGCTCATCAGAACTACTAAAGGAATAACTAAAATAATCCATGAAAGAAAAAAAGCAAGATGAATTTTTAAATGTTATGCGTAGGTTGCTTTAATAGTTTTGCGGCTCAGCTACTTTCCGTAAGGTGGCGTTATAGATTGCTAGTATATGCTATTGTCTGTTTTATAATTTTTTAAATAAAAAGAGTTTTGTGAAAAATGGACTTAACATGATTTTTTTACGATTTTAAAGATAGTCTCATTCGACAAGTGTTCGCAAAAAACCAAGCGATCATTTGGCGATGGAGCACCATCCTTGGCGACTGTTGAACGGTGGTATGTGTTCCATCGCGGACGTGTTTCGCTCAAAAACGAGCATCGGGAAAGACGGCCTGCCAAAGCAGACACTCCAAAAAACATCGACACCGTGTACAACATGATAAAAACAGACAATCACTGCATATACAGAGATCATTGAGCATAGGTATCATAGGCATCATTGGGCATAGGTATGACCTAAATCAGAATTATCCTACATGATCATCTTGCCATCAGAAAGCTTTGCGCTCGATGGATACACACAATTTAACAGAAGCTCAAAAAAAGCGTGTATGGATGGTGCAAAAAGATACTTAAAAACTTCAACCGAGGTTGAGCAAAATCAGTGTACGACGTCGTTATAGACGACGAAAGTTGGATTTATTGTTATGAGCCAGAAAGCAGGCATAATGACAAGGAGAAACCTACGAAAATGAAACGCGGATGCAGCTCTGGCAAGAAAATGGTGGTTTCTTTTTTCGGACGCACTAGTCATCTTGCTACTATTCCGCTAGAGGATCGTCGCAAGGTGAATGCTGAATGGTGGTATACAACCATTTGTTTGCTAAATGCGTTCCAAAAAGTGCGCGAGAAACGAGCAAGAGCGTGGCGTATTCAAACTTGAAACATATGCTTTATAGATCGTGTACTTTCTAATACAGTGATATTTTTCAAACAACTACAGCCATCTCTAGGTCAGGCCGGATACTTATGGGAACACCCTCGTATACTAACTTCTTCACTTCCCTATTCAAAGTTTTTCGAGTTTTCAGAAGTTAGTTCATTTTCAATCAAATCTACGTCAATTATAATATTAATTTATAAATCAAGATTGCATAAATCATTCGAATAATACAAGATGGTTTATTATTATAACCTATTGAAATAATTACTCGGTTAATTAATACATAATGTATATACACATAAACGTAGCGAAATTGCGAGGTGCATAGATTGAAAGAACTACTGAAAAGTATTGACAATGGATGTCGAGCTCTTTTTATTGATATTCACAATTGAATTAAGAATGTTATTCTTTTTCTTGGAACACGCAAACTATCCGCATTAAATTTGTCATGGCATTGTTAAAAAATTTGCGTGCTTTGTTTTTCGCTTCAACAAAAAAGTCTATACATCTTGTGTCCGTTTTAGGAAAGTCTACCAATAAATATTCCGAATACATAATGATATACAATACGGTTGACGTTTATGTGTAGGCCGTTCACTAATTCGTCTGACAACAATATACACTGCTCAAAACAATTAGAGGATATTTGAAAAAGTAATAATAAAATAAATAAATAAATAATATAGGACACACAAATACTTTTATATTCCAACTATAACGCTTTTAAACAAGAAACAGAATGCATTAACAGGTTTCAACCTGTACAGCGTTTCAGTGCAACGCCTGCGCGAACCGCCACTGTTAGAGGGCGTATGCGAGCTATCTCAACTACAGTTAGATTTTACCAATTTCCGTATCATAGCTAATTTTTAACTGTAATTAAGGGTAATAATGGAAAGGTAACGCAGTTTGACTGATGCACAGGCTTGGAGAGCCATAGGTTAATTGGAAGATGGACGGAGACAGCAAGCTGTTGCTTAAGTTTTTGCAGTTAGCCAAAGTATGATTTCGCGTTTGTGGAATCGGTTTTTAGAAACTGCCGATGTTTAGAGAAGACGAAGACAAGGACGCCCAGCATCTACAACATCAAGAGATGATCGATACCTAACAGTATTTGCATGTAGAAACCGCACCCGTAACGCAACGCAACTTAGAAGTGAGTTTGCTACTGCTACGGCAAGAGTAGTATCAATTCAAATAATAAGAAATCATCTTCATAACATTGGCAAGTATGCTCGAATACCCCTAGTATGCGTTCCACTAACTGCTCTTCGTAAAAGGTCGCGAAGAATATAAGCTGAGCAGCATAAAAATTGAAATCACGATGGCTGCGCACAAATATTGTTTCGTGACGAATCCAGATTCGCCTTCAATCCAAATAATAGGCGTATTTTAATTTGGCGTGAACCTGGAACACGTAATCAGCCACAATTTGTTCGAGAAAGGCCGCAATATGAAGGTGGGAGTGTAATTGTATGGGCTGGGATAAGCGCAGGAGGTCATACAGACCTTTATGTGATACAGAATGGCAACCTGACTGCTTAGAGGCATCTGGATAAAATTTTGAGACTCATTGTTCTTCTGTACGCTGGCGCTATGGGTGATTCATTTGAATGGATAACAATGCTCGCCCACATCCAGCAAACATCATGAACAATTGAATTGAAAAATTGGGAATCAATAGAATGGACTGGCCAGCAAATTCTCCAGATGGTAATTCTATCGAACATGCTTGTAATGCCTTGGGATGCAGCAAGAAATATACCACCGCATAAAATTCAGGAACTTCAAATTGTTCTGATAGAGGAATGGAATAATATTCCACACCAATTTTTTGATGTCCTGATTCAATCAATGCCGATGAGATGTCAAACCTTTATTGCCGTTCATGGAGATCATACACATTATTAACAATAGATTTTTCGTCATTTTATCAATAAAACTTCTTATAAAGTCTAATAATTGTGTATTCATTTAATGATATTTATTCACTCTAGTGCCTTAGTAGCTTTATAATGTGCGCAAATAAGTTGAAACGCGCCAATGCGTTCGGTTTCTTATGTAAAAACGTTGTAGATATGTAAATATAAAAATATTTGCGAGCTGCTACATTCTTTATTTATTTATTCTATTACCATTTTTCTAAATATTCCCTAATTACTTTGAGCAGTGTATTTAAAAGAAACATCAAGTATATGACTTAACGTTAACGTATAAAAATTTAAATATTTCCCTCCGGCAATAACGAAATGTATACTACACAGCAAGATAACCGTAAGCATACGTCAATAAAAGAAGAAAATCAACTATATACGTGAACACATCCTATTTATTCTCTACTAAATTTGTTCTTTTATTAATATCTAACTGGAAATATTATTGTTCTCTAATTGTTTTGGTAAAGTACAAGAATAGATCAAGGCCGTCCAGATTAATGGTACTTTGAAGAGGAAACAAAAAAATCATAGTTTCCATTATACAATATATCCCCATATTTCATCTCGAATTTTGACGTCATCCGCATGATATCTTACAGGAAATCACTATCTAATAATCATGGGAAGTTATAAACTTTAAACAGTAATTTGTATATGTATACATGATTAAACTATCAAATTCTTTATCGGAAGAGAATAGTACAATCACAAAACAAATGTTCATACGTGCATCACAAAAATTCGCCATATAACTGGGCAAATATTTATAGTGAAAAATCCACATTTATTGTAAATTTAATTATGTCATTCAACTTGCGGAATGCTTATCATTAAAATAACGCAATTTAATTTTAACATAGACACATCCACTTACTATTCGCCTCATTTCAAAATATTAAGTTCGAGGTAAGATGATTTTATAATATCATATAAACTTATTAATGTTAATTAAATACACACCTAGAAATTAATGAATGAAATATGCAATTCTTGTGTACACGCGGTCGATTAGCGATTATCATCAATATTCAGTTATATACGTAATGCGGTTTTGCAACAAAAAACACACTGATGTAACAGACCACATCACTTTTCTTTAATAATCGTATAGCAAAGTAATTTTGTAGACATCGAATTTTATGAGATAAACCTATGGATAAAACAAATGTCCAATATCAGACAAATTACATCCTGGTAGCTGAAAGCGTCAAAAGTTCAGAGTAGATCCTAAAGTCTTATCCATTACCTTTAAATTGAATTGGGATAGCAGGAACGGCATGGAAAATCTTTTAAACGAGTAAAACATCATCTTCTATAGAGACGACCTCTTCAATCTACACTCCAGGAATTACCTCTACAACACCTCTAATCTACTGCCAAAGTATTTTAAAGCATTATATTGAATGCATTCAATTTAATTTACATAAATACGAGGGCAGCCGTTTATATTTCGGGAACTAGCAATACTGTTAGTGCTGTCTCCGATCTGATGATTGCATCGTGAAGTTTGTCATTTTTGACAATATATTTACCTTGACAGTTTTATCATACGGTCGCTATTTCTGTTGTTGACAGTAACTTTAAAATTTTATGTCAGCGACAAAATGGAATTAACTCACAAACATTTTCGTGCAATTATTTTTCATAACTTTCGGCATGGATTACATCCTGGGAATTCTTTATATGGTGATGATGGGAATTCCTTATATGGTGATGCAGCACCATCGAAAACTACAGTATATCGTTGGTATAGTGAATTCAAACTTGGTCGGCGTTCTTTGGACGATCAATTTCGTGAAGGTCGTCCCACAAATGTTGTTGTGTCGGAAAACATTTATGCAGTGTCTGAATTGATAATGCAAGACCGTCATGTGACATACCGTGAGATCGAGGTGTCTTTACTAACACCAGCGTGCATAAGATCCTGCATGAACATTTAGAGGTAAGAAGATATGTTCACGTTGGGTACCACATTATTTGACAACCGCTCAAAAAAGGACTCGCGTCGATTGATGCCAAGAAATTCACAAAAAATACAATGGCGGTGCTTCAAAGAACATTTATAAAGTCGTCACAGGTGATGAATCTTGGATCTATACGTATGAGTCCGGTAGTAAACAGCAGTCGACTGTGTGGGTATTCCAAGATGAGCCAAAACAAACAAAAGTTGTTCGCGCTCGAAGCACATCAAAACAAATGGTCGCCTGTTTTTTCGGAAAAACCGGTCACGTTGCAAACGTGCCTTTAGAGAGTTGTAGAACGGTCGATTCCGAACGGTACACAACTATTTGTTTGCCAAAAGCTTTTGAAGAAATAAGGAAAACAAACCGAAAACGACAGATCATTCTGCACCGTGACAATGCGAACTCTCACAGGTCGGTTCAAACAATTGAATATTTGACAGGGCAAAACATTGAATTGATGAGCAATCCGCCGTACAGCTCTGATCTAGCACCCTGTGATTTTTGTGGATTCCCACACGTGAAGAATAAACTTCGTGGTCAACGGTTTTCAACGCCGGAAGAGGCGGTTGAGGCATTCAAAACTCATATTTGGAGATACCGCCTTTGCAGTGGCAGCGATGCCTTTCGGATTGGTTTGAACGAACGTAAAAGTGCATTGATTTTCAAGAATATTTTGAAAAGCAATAAAACTATTTTCGACAATAAAAATCTTTTTTTGTTTGCTATTCCCGAAATACATTAAATTGTAAATTTGCAACAAAATAAAAACAGAAAGCCTGTTATAATACAGATTTATTAAGATTATTTTTTTTAATAAGTTTTGTTAATAATCAATATTTGTATTATTACATGGACAAAATTTCTCTTGATGTAATACTTATATTAGTCTGTGCTATTAATAAATATAAGGACAAATATTGTAGAACACATAATATTCAAGGTAAACTGCTAATTTTTCATCTATGTATCTATGCAACATATACTACAGTTTTGATGCATTCCTTTTTGTGATACATAACGTCAATTTTATTATACGAATGGTGGAAACATTCCAATAATATTTTGCTTATGTATATATTATTAACATTGACAATAATACTATTAATAATAACAGTAGTAACAATAATAATATAAATGCGTGATTTTAAAACGATATGTGACAAAGATTTGTCTTACATTAAACCTGTTGAAAGTTTTTTCAGTGGGTTTTCCCACATTCAACGATACAAATACTTCCATCAGCCATACGTGTCAGCCGCACAACACATGAATTCTGTAAATGTACCTGTTCTGTCTTTGCAGTATATCAGTCAGTGATACCCTAGCTGTAGACATAAAGTGTACAAATTTAGATTTTCTACATTTCGAGTGCAATTGAAGACAATTGATCGATCGTAAAGGATTTTTACAGAGATGAAGTCATGTAGGGCCTAAATACTTAAACGTTTTAACCGATATTTATAAGGATTAATTTCTTTTGTTTTAGTTAATATTGTTATTATTGCTAGTGCATTGTTATTTATTTTCGTTTCTTCGGAAACAGTATATGACAGCCCAAGTTCCGCTCTAAATCAATTCGCTTTGAAATTTTTAGCGGTAAGTACTAATATATATATTTAAATATATGTTTTTAATTTTAAAATAAAAATATGATTTAATTAAATCATTGAACTAATGTGTGTATATAGCGTCACATAACTAAGTAATATAAATATACACAAAGAAATATATATTACTTAAAGATATCAGTAATTTTCGCAATTCCTCATTTTATCTAATTTATAAACTTACGTATTTAAAAACAGATATAGATTATAAATTTTATTTAAAAATAGATACGCGAACACGCAAGAAAAATGTTGAAATTTATTTGATGTGTTATGTGCCTGGTCCAAAGAAAAACAAACTTAATTTATAAAACCAGTATTTGTAAAAAACAGGTTTTTGTATTTTTAATCAAAAAATGTTGTCGCATTACTTCTTACTTTATTTTTCTTGCTAGTTACACAAATCATAAACTAAATTGATTTATTATTATTAAAAACCATTATTCAAAATACACAAATAATTAATTGCAGGGTAACTAATCAATCTTCTATTATATCTTATTCATTGTTAGCTACATTTGCAAATAAATACACTGCCGCAGGTTTACTACACAGTTTAAGCTTAGAACCATTGCTGTTTGATTTGTTTTTTGAGATGTTATATTATCTTAAGATCTTAGTACTTGAAAAAGCAGTCAAAATAAAACCAAATAAGATCTGCCTTCAAGCCTAGCCTTAGAGGATGAACAAAAGAGTATTGATTTAGGCAAAAAATGTATAAGTTCGGAAAAAATCGTTGTCACTGCAAACGAACCACTTTGTCGTATGCAGTGGCGGCGATTTTTCTCGAAAGTGGAAATACGGTAAGCAACGTAACAATTCTGAGTTGTTGGAGACTTCATTACCAGAATCTGTATATTGGTTATTAAAAGGGTTCCTTTCAAATAATTGTTATATCACTTTAAATACACCGCAAGGTTTAACACTGGTTTTTTACTATTTCTTTCTTTTTGTTTTATTTATTTATTAATGATATTTTCAATAGGATTACTCCAGAAAGGTCGTTACACTATCTTTTTGTATACCACTATTTTTAAAGACGAACGAAATAGAATTTTTGATTGAATTTTGTGGTATCGAAGCATATGCCACAGAATTCAATTATTTCAGCATTGCTTATAAATATTTCCAATACTATCGCACTGTTTATCATACTGTCTTGCAAAGACGATGAAAAGAGAATTCTTGATTGGGGTATTGCTAAAAGTTACTTTAAATTTACATAAATATTTAATATCCAAAGATGCTTTTCAGTTATGGCTCATTGCTTTTGTATATTTAATATTTTCACATTGTTTTCAATGGCATTTTTGATCGACGTCTTATTAATAAAATTTCTTTAGGTGTTACTAAATGTAAGATCACGTCGATTAAAATTCAATAGTAAATTTAGGATCCGGGATTTGTATTTAACATTCATTTATTTACCTCTGACAAAAGCAATATACACAATTGAAATAAAGGGTCTTTCATTAAGCGCCTCCTATTTTTAAATTTAAATAAAACAAAGTGTGTGTGAGATATCATCGAAATTTTTTATTCGGTTGAAAGGCCTATCGATGCCATTATGTATGGAATATAACATCGCGCAAATGTCCGCCGCGGCTTCGCTGAGTGGCGCGCATCTGAAATGTCCAATTTTTCATGACTCTGGCGCATAAAGCAGGCTGAATTTGACCGATGGTAAAGTTATGTTGGCTTCGAGGGCCACTGTGGTTTGTGGCTTATTCGCATAGACCTGCGACTTAAGAAAACCCCACAATAAAAAGTCTGACGGGGTCAAATCGCACAATCTCGGTGGCCAGTTCACATAACCTCCACGTGAGATGACCATGCTCTCAAATCGCTCGTGCAGAATGTCATGGCATGAGCTGTGTGGCACATAGCGCTGTCCTGTTGAAACCACATGTCGTTGATGTCCATATCATCTAATTCAGACCAAAAGAAAGGTCGAGTTCTTGTGAGCGACGCGAAATCGACTGCCTCGGATTCTCTTGCACACTCTCACGGATAGCGGCCATGGTTTTGGTAGATCTTGCGTTTCGTCGTCATACGGGTGTTGGTTCATTGTTTACTGAACCAGTAGACTCAAATTTATCCACCACACTGCGAATAGTCCTCTCAGTAGGACGATTCTGGCGACTGTAAAATGGGCGAAGCACGCGGAACGTTGCCCGAACAGAACACCCATTTTGATAAAACAATTTTATCATTTGCACATGTTGTTGAACGCTATATCCGTCCATGGTGATTTGGCAAAACAGACTAAATGAATGACGGCTAATTCGACAGATGTAGCTTCAACAATATGGCCGCTATCAACTGTCAAAGTTCAGAAGTCCCTATTGGAAGACCCGTTAGTATTTGCATTTAGGCAAATTTGGCATTTAGATCTGTCAAAATCAGGTCTTCTTCTGTATATTTAGTTGTTATGATGTAATTATCCTAACGTGCTCTTTTACATTCTTTCATATTACGATAATTGTTATAGAATTGTAAATTCTATAAAAATCATTTTCTTCTTTCTAAATATTCATCCCTGAGGCATTCGCATTCAAAGAAAAGAATGAGTAGATGTTGGATATAAAAACCGGATATTACAAAATTCGAAATTTAAATGCTTACGTGCTAATATATAAAGTTTCAAACCCTAATGACGCATAACCCTGTAGTAGATTTCCTGGTAATTGCATATTATGTAACTGATAAACGGTGCTTGTGGTTGTCTATTCCACTATTGTTTACTTCCTTTAATTGTTATTGGAAAATTGGCCAGGTGAAATTACTAGAAAATGTAGCAATAAGACGAATAGTAATCACAATTTCGGAAAACCAATTCTTGAAAATGTGTGTTTAATTGCAAGGAAATGCATAAGAGATATTTTGAGGTGACCACTCATTCATAAATAAGCATTAGTAATGGTGGGGCTATTATTGTAACTGTAACATTACCATTATAAAATGCTTTCATGCTTGATCAACGTTGGATATGCATATTTGTTTACGCATATTGTCACCAATTGTCTAAATCTACACTAAAATTATAAACACAGGATATAATTGAAAATTAATTTATTCAACGTATGATAAAGCACTTGTATTTATGAATTCGGGCAGATGCACCGAATGAACCATCATAAAACACGAGGAAACTCAGTGACAATAGCAGCAGATGAAACTCCTCTATCTATAATATTAGGCTTTCATATTAGGTTTAATGCTTCCTCGGAGTTAAACCTGTAGTGTTATTTGTAATTGTTTTGCATTTTTAATCGTTTTGCAAAGCAATTTATTGTTACGTGTTCAAAATACAACTTAAACGATATGTAGATATAGATGTAAATGAAAATATTTTATTTTATAAGAAAAGAAATTAAGTCTTTAAGTTGTAATATTAAAAGTTTTATTTACATTTGAGCTTTTACTCATGTCTTTTTTATTGCTTTCTTAAAATTAGGAAGTAGCCGATCAAGCATCTGATACATATAATGTAGCTTTAAGTCCTTATACAGTATGGAACGTGATGGCGATATTAAATGAGGGCGCACGGACAAATACCGAAAGACAAATAGAAAAAACTTTGGGTATACCACCAAGGGGTCCGCAAAGGGAGCAATTTAGAAAATTACAACGAGCTTTATCACAGAACGTGTTGGTGAGATGAACATATTTTTTAATATTAAATATTTTATTTTTATTGTATAAATGGAAAATTAAAATTTCAGAAAAATACTGATGAAATAATACTCGAAATAATGAACGCTCTATTTACCAGACGAGAAAAAAGAGTAAATCAGGAATATCAGGAATTATTAAAACAAAATTATAACACAGAAATTAATTTCGTGGACTTTGATAACGCAGACAATGCGACTAAATATATAAATAAGATGATATCAGATGCTACAAGAGGAACAATAAGAAATGTCGTTCAAAATGGTAAAATCCTTTTAAATGATTTGTTTAGTTAAAAAATATAATGCTTTTAGAGGACATCCGTTCCGCACAAATGTTCATAACCAGTGCATTATTCTTCAAAGGTATTTGGGACAAAAAGTTTAATGCAACTGACACAAAAGAACGGTCATTTTTTAATGAATATAAGCAAGATATTGGCAAAGTAAAAATGATGTATAACAAAGCTGCTTTCAGATACACCCAAATATTAAATATGAAAGCAGAGGTAGTTGAATTACCATATAAAGTAAGTTAATATTAATTAAGGTAAGATATTTCTCAATAAAACTTTAGAACAATCAAGTTATCTTGGTCATAAAATTAGAATTATGTGTAGTGATTGTATAGAATAAGCTAATATGGAACAGATTGTTTATTTCGATATTCATTTCGGTCTCATATACCTATTCGATAGTCAACCCAAATCTTCAATTTATTTGTATTTGCATAGTTATATCTGTTTAGGCGCGATAAATGTGCTGATTATATCAATAGAACGATAACTATTTCAGATGCTGATGGAAGATTGTGATTCATAATCACAATTTGATAATCAATATTTTAATTTTTAAAAAATTATACTTTTTTAGGAGGGAAAAATGTCCATGATAGTTATATTACCAACAAGACCAAATTCATTGAAGACAATCCTACATATGCTTACCGAGATCTCATTCAGTTCTATACTGGATGATCTAGCGAAATCCGCTGCGATGTTCATAGGCGAAAACATCAACGTGTATTTGCCGAAATTCAAAATAAACTGCGATTTAAACTTGAATTTTGTTCTTCACAAGCTAGGCATGGAGGATGTATTCAGCGCCGCAGTTGCAGATTTTTCAGGCATATCGCCAGATGAAATGTATGTATCTAGAGTCATTCATAGAGCAGAAATCGATGTTGATGAAAATGGAACAGTGGCCTCAAGCATTACTGTAGCAGAACTTGAAAATAAAATACCAGCGCCAGATTTTGTAGCGAACAGACCATTTGCCTTTTTCATATACGACAATGTGACACAGTCGATTGTATTCATGGGAAAATACAGTTCTCCAAATAATTGAAAAAGTTGAACTTTGTAATAGATAAGTTCCTATTTAATTGCTTATTTTAATTTGTAATTATCTTATTAATGTATTGTATTCAACTTAGTATTTATTCAAAATAGAATAACATTTTTACATAGACATACTTTGTTTGATTTTTAATGCGTACTAACTTTAATTGCTAGTAAGTAGAAGCCAACATAGTCTATGATCTAGCCAATGATGACACTGTATCATGTTGATCGTACAATCTTATGTAACATTGACGTTATGCGGCAAGACTTTACATCGTATGTTACAAAAATTTTTGAGAAAATCTCTGCTGAGACTTGAACACACGATCTCATGTTTACTACATGTGTCTTACTATTCGACCACAGAGAACGGTGATATTCGATTCTACTAACATGCCATAAAATACATTGCGGAAACGAATATTAAATGAAATGCATAGTAGGGTTTAATTGCGTATAATTACGCCATTTCATGATGTGAAACTGAAAAATTCCAATTGTTACCGCTCTTTACAATGTAAGTTGCAGAAATCTTTGAAAAAAATTCCTTCCCTCTGGCAAAATCGAACTCACGGTCTCGTACTTACCGGGCACCTGTCTTACCATTTGACCAGCGAGAACGGTGATATTTGATTCTAATAACATGTCATAAATTGTATTATGAAAACTATGGCAATCTAGTAAATGTGTGATTAGATAATAAGCCCGAAAGTCCCAGCTTCAAGTTTCGAACCGATTTTAATATCAGTGGTGTATGCTTCCCAATTCCCAAATATGTATTTTAAGCCATAGTTCAATAGATTACAACTAATAAATGTAATGACTTTCTTTTCAATATAATATATATATATATATATATATATATATATATATATATATATATATTTCATATACACTATTCAAAGAAACCAATGGGACGCTATTATAAAAAATTTCTCTCTGAATAAAGAGGAAGACGACGAACAAATTCAAAACGAAAACGGGGAGGTAGAGATACAAGTTGGGGATATAAAAAAGGTAATAAAATCATTAAAAAACCGGAAAGCAGCTGGAGCGGGAAGAATTGCCAATGAATAAATCAAGCATGGAAGAAAAACTACACCGAATATTAACAGATATGTTCCACAAGACCAAATGAATGAGCCGAAGCGTACATAGTCTCAATTTTTAAAAAAGGCGACCGAAGACAATGTGAAAACTATACTGATGGAAAAGAAACTAGCCGAAAACAGAGAAATCCATCTAGATTTCATTGATATAAGGAAAGCTTATGACGTAATCCCTAGAAGTCAGCTTTGGAAAGCAGTGTCACACATGGGAATCGACGTAGCATTTAGAAAAGCAATACAAAAATGTAGTATTAAGAGTAAAAATTAGTAATAAGCTAGGGACCTAAATTAGAACGAACAGACTACTACAAGGGTGTTCAATTTTTCTGACACTGCTCAAAATCTATCTGGAACAGACCTTAAAAAGCTGGAAGAACAAATGCGAAGGTATGGGAGTCTCAGTAAGAGGGGACTACTAATACAGTTTGAGTTTCGCAGATGACCAAGTTGTCATTGTACAGGACGAAGAGCTCAGCTATGTACATGGTGAGACAACTGAAGAAAGAATATGACAAGGACGGGTTAGGTATACATTTTATTAAGAGATAATATCTATCTAAGACTGGAGAAATAGAAAAAAAAACGTATCAATTAAAGGCCGAAACAATTTCAATACCCGGGCACGATAATAACAAAAGAAGCAGCATCCGAAGAAGAAATGAAATCACAACTGGGACAAACGAGAACCAGCATCAGACAGTTAAACTCAATACTATGGGACAGGAGTGTTACGAAAACAAGCAAAGATAGTATATACAAAACAATCATTGAAAATATCATGGCATACGGGGCAGAAACGTGAACAGTTAACAAGAAATATAAATCAAAAATAAACGCGGTGGAGATGGAATGATGGAGAAGATATTTTAGGATGACATCGACAGAATTAGGAATGACAAAATAAGAATGAAAAAAAACAACAAAACGCGCAGTACACACCATAGAAGCGACAAAGCTGAAATGGCATGGTAGTGTGAGAAGAAGCGAAGACAGAAGGTGGATTAAGATCACGGAGTGGAGTCGAACTGAAAGAAAAAAGAGAGGAAGACCTAGGCGCTCATGGAGAGATGGCGTCGACGACGCCATAGAAAATAGAAGGTTGCACAATGGAGACTGGTAAAATCGAAGTAAATGGAATTCTACGCCGGAAACACTAAAACCGTGTACAACATTGTCGGTGGTGATGAATCTTGGATTTACTCATACGAACCAGAAAATAAACACCAGTCGTCTGTTTCGGTGTTCCAATGTGAAGAAAAGCCGACAAGTCATCCGTTCTCGAAATGTCTCCAAAAAGATGGTGGCGACGTTTGTCTCGAAAGCAGGTCATGTAGCAACAATTCCTCTACAAGATCAACGAACTGTTACTGCGGATTAATATACAACCATTTGTTTGCTGCAAGTCATCGCTGAGTTTCAAAAAACCAACCCCGAACGACGAATCACCCTCTTCCAAGAAAATGCAAGTTCACACACAGCACGCAAGACGATTGATTTTTTAACGCAACAAAACGTCGAATTGTTAGACCATCCTCCGTACAGTCCGGACCTAAGCTCCAGCGATTTCTTTTCCTTTCCGAAAATCAAGAACGAACTGCGTGGTCAAAGGTTCCAGTCATCAGAAGGAGCAGTCGATACCTTCAAAAACGCAATTTTGCTTCCAGAGTTGGTTCGAGTGCATGCAAAAGTGCATTAACCTTCGTGGAGAATACTTCGAAAAACAATGAAGTCTTTTAAAGCTATCTACTGTTTTATTCCAGTTTTATATGCAAAACTTAAAAGACAACCCACGTATCATAATGTGTATAAAGCATTATTTATTAATTATTTCTATTATCATATATTGAAATAGTAATTTTTAGTTTTACTATATAAATAGTGTTTTTTTTTGTTCATTCTAACAATATGTGTTTCCAGTTCATCAATGAAGACAACAATAAAAACAATTCTCTTGAAATTAAAACATAATTATTCTGTTTCTATTGATAGCATAGATACATATATGTACAATACATATGTATAGGTTATTCACAACAGCAATCGCTGCACGTAAACAGTGTCGTTTGTACTAGACTGCTAAATAGAAAAAGTAAAAATGCCATACCCTATTTCAAGTTCACGGTGCAATATTGTCTTTTATGTGGTATATACATATTTTTCTCTTTTGGAAAATCCACTAGCACTATCTACTATATTTCTTTCTCCCTCCTTGATGTCAAATTTATTGTTATTTTTACGGATATATACCTATTACGTATTGTATTGGCAGCTGCATATTATTTGGTGTGTTAGTAGGTAGGTATACAAAAATTATCCGCATATACATATGTACATATATATAGTCTATTTTTTAATTCGGAGGAGCGATTTTGAATAGTACCGCAGAAAAGTAGCTTTGTGATTAGTAGTTTGCAGATCAGCATCACATAGGAGAAATACAGTTGCTACCAAATGTTATGAGCACAGCACTTTTTTTCACTATTTTCGTAAATCAAAGCAATTATTCTTAAAATGTTACGGCTTTAATATATATTTATTTAATAAATTTTATATATTATACTGCCCCCTTTTGCTTTTACAACTGTCTTAACACTTCTATTAACTACTAGCTTTTAACAAATTCCAGCGATATATTTGCTCAATTTTGGAGACTTTTTCCAGGAGCGCTTTTACGTACTTTTTTTTTAAAATGTGCCATAAATTCTCAGTAGGCGAGAGATCAGATTGTGGCAGCAGTCTAATAACTTAATTCTCTTATAAAGGTGTCGAAAAATTTTACAACAGAAGATTCGAATACTTCTAGCATATAGCACGTTATTCAATCGCTCCTCGCACACAAACTCCTCTCTAAAACCATACACCCCCGCTGTGCTCCACTATAGAGGCTATACATTAGGTAAATACACTTCCCCCGTTCTCCTTCGCACGTATCTAGTTACACGGGAGCTGTTCATCTGTAATACGGAAACGCACGACATAATTCCCGATATTTTATATGTATATTTCAAAACTATAAAATAATTGCATATTTACATTTAATTCATCTGATCACATTACTGGTCCAGCTACCCACATCCCAATCTTGATATTTTTTTACCACATAAACCGCTGCTTTCGGAACTTTTCCTCGAGTAAAGGTTTACGTCGCGGTTTTCGAGCACGTGAATTTTCTGCTACTAACTTTCTTCTAACCGTGCGTACTGTAACTGTATTATGTTGGGTCCAAAGTTCGGCAGAAATTACTTCCCTGATTTGCATCTAGGGCTGTTACCCGTTTTGTGACACTTTTTGGTACATTTTGTTACCCAGTCTCCTGCTAGCATTTAATTGTATTTTGAACTACACGATGAGAACACATTGTTGTACAATTTTCAATTGTGACGTCACGGGTTTTTGTGGTTTCCTTGACATAATTCTATCCTTAAATACGAGGGTAGCCGTTTATATTACGGGAACTGGCAACACTCTTAGTGTTGGCTCCGATCTGATGATTGCATCGTGAAGTTTATCGTTTTTGACAATATATTTACCTTGACAGTTTTATTATCCCGTCGCTATCTCTTTTGTTGACAGTAACTTGATAATTTCATGTCGGCGAAAAAATGGAATTAACTCGCGAACATTTTCGTGCAACTATTTTTCATGACTTTCGGCGTGGATTATCTCAACAAGAACGCATCGACGAGTTGAATTCTTTATATGGTGATGAAGCACCATCGAAAACTACAGTATATCGTTGATATAGTGAATTCAAACTTCGACGGCGTTCTTTGGATGATGAATTTCGTGAAGGTCGTCCCACAAATGTTGTGTCAGAAATCATTAATGCAGTGTCTGAATTGATAATGCAAGACCGCCATGTGACATACCGTGAGATCGAGGCATCTCTAGGAATTAGTAACGCCAGCGTGCAGAAGATCCTGCACGAACATTTAGCCATTAAGAAACTATGTTCACGTTGGGTACCATATAATTTGACAACCGCTCAAAAAAGGACTCGCGTCGTTGGGTGCCAAGAAATGCACAAAAAATACAATGGCGGTGCTTCAAAGAGCATTTATAAAGTCGTCACAGGTGAATCTTAGATCTATACTTATGAGCCCGATAGTAAACAGCAGTCGACTGCGTGGGTATTCAAAGATGAGCTAATACCAACAAAAGTTGTTCGCGCTCGAAGCACATCAAAGCCAATGGTCGCCTGTTCTTTCGAAAAAACCAGTCGCGTTGCAACCGTGCCTTTAGAGAGTTGTCGAACGGTCAATTCCGAATGGTACACAACTATTAGTTTGCCAAAAGTTTTTGAAGAAATAAGGAAAACAAACGGAAAACCACAGATCGTTATCCACCATGACAATGTGAGCTCTCACAGGTGAAATTATATTACCTGTAGATACACCCTCTAGTCCGAATTTACTTAAACGCAAATCGCTAGATTGTTATTTCTTAGAGTACTTAATAGTTTCCTCATAACATATGGTTGCAATTGCATAATCATATCTCAACTATTCCTTAATATTTTTAAAGAAACGTGTATATAACTGCTGCATTTGGTTAACTTTCTTTATTCTTAATAATTACATAAGTTAATAAAATCACATTTGATCAAATTCATGTCTTTTAAATTTCCTTCCTAGCAACAAAAATTTTTGTAATTCGATCTTTCCAGTTATCCTTTCAAATTAAAAAATAGATTATACCTTTTGACCTGAGAACTGTGAACGCTATCACCATAAGAGATGTGCTGGCTGTCCCGTAAATGAAAATCGTGCCATATGTGGTTAGGTATTTTAAGAAAGTAATATTCGTCATTCTAAAATCTGTTGATAACGTGCGCCGATTCTTATCGGGAATACCGTACGTGTATGTTATGTATCAGCTGATGAAGTAACAAGAATAACGCTTAAAATTTCTAATGAAAGTTTCCTGTACGAAAAACACGATTTTTATGAAAAATGTTGATGGATGGATATATGTATGCATGTATGTACATCGATTTCAGCACTATTTCATATAATGCAAATATAACGTCTAGGGTAGTGAGTACTCATCTCCCTGATAGTTTGCCTTTCATAATGTGACAAACACCCTTTGACAAATCTTTAGGGGAATGCCTTCTACGATTTTACATACACTGACCCACAATCAAAATGATGAGGTGCTATAAAAATTATATATTTTTGAAATTACGAGGGAGCGTTTTTATATTCGCGGAATGGGGGACAAGGGGTGGAAATAAAAAAACCAAATTATTTTTCTTTTTCAATATATTCACCTGCAAGACGGATACATTTTTCACATCTTTCAATTAATTTATTTATACCCTCATAAAAAAATGATTTCTCTTTATCTGCAAAATACGCCGAAACTTCCTCCTTGACTTCATCATCGGCCGTAAATTTTTTACCCCGCAGCTCTTTTTTCATTTTCGGAAACAGGTAATAATCACTCGGGGCCAGGTCTGGGCTGTAGGGTGGGTGATTCACAATTTCGAAGCCCACCTTATGCAGGGCAGCTAACGCAACGCGGCTTTTGTGGACGGGCGCGTTGTCGTGCAAAAGCAGAACACCTTTTGTCAATTTTCCCCGTCTTTTCTCTTTAATGGCTTCTTTTAGTCGTTCTAATATTGAAGCGTAATATTCTCCGGTTATAGAAACACCTTTATCTTTATAATCAATCAACAATATTCCTTCCGAGTCCCAAAATACCGTTGCCATGAGTTTCCCAGCTGATTGTGACACTTTAAATTTCTTGGGAGGTGCTGTGCCCTTTTTATGCCACTGCATGGAGTCTTGTTTGGACTCAGGTTCATAATGATGAACCCAAGTTTCGTCTCCAGTAACAATTCCACTCAATACACCATCCTTGTCTTCATTACAGAGGTCCAAAAATGCACGCGAACACTCTACGCGCTGTTGTTTTTGCGGCGGCGTGAGCATTCTCGGCACCCATCTTGCGCTGACCTTAGACATGCCGAGATGATCGTGTAGGA
Organism: Dermolepida albohirtum; assembly: GCA_031893035.1. Lineage (NCBI taxonomy): Eukaryota > Metazoa > Arthropoda > Insecta > Coleoptera > Scarabaeidae > Dermolepida > Dermolepida albohirtum. Next base: position 56,419 of record JAVIWB010001197.1, on the reverse strand, counting down.
TTTTAAAAATTGCTGTATCGGATACTCCAACCACTTCTGCGAGTTGTTTCTTCTTTAGTCGAGCATCTTCGAGTACAATTTGTTCAACTTTTTGGATAAGTGCTGGCGTGGTCACCTCAATGCTCCTGCCCGGCCTCGGGTCGTCTTCAAGGGATTCCCTTCCTTGTTTAAATAAACTATGCCACTTGTACACCATGGTTTTTCCTGGACAAGAGTCGCCGTAAACCAATGACATCTCATTCATTATGGTCGCGACTGATTTTCCTTGCCTGGTAAGGAACTTTATAACGGCACGATATTCGATTTTTTTCCATATTTCACTTTTCACTCCTGATTATGTTACTTGGTTGACGATAGCTCAAAGACTAACTGTCTAATAACAATGAAACTTCGTATTTATACTAATCATGAGTCGCTGCACAGGCCACGCCCCCAATGCGCCTACTCACCCCTCTACAACCCGCTCATTCCGCGAATATAAAAACGCTCCCTCGTATATAACAAGAAATCGCGGTTTTGCATTGTTATAACAAAATTAAAAGGCAATTCATTGAACACAACACAATTAATAACAAGAACATGTTAAAAGCTCATAAATTAATGTTACAGCGAAAAATACACATGTCGGTGATTCCCCTTTTTTAAAAAGTACATGAATTCATTTTTCGTGTAAATTCCAGAAGAGTAACAGTTAGTGTTAACATTAATATTAATTCAAGTGAGATGGGTCGACAAACAACAGTAGTGGAGCGAAATCTTATTATTTTTCATTTTAAAAATAAAAATGCCAAAAAGAAATGGACAAAATCTTAAACAAAAGTCCGTCTACTATTCAGCACATTAGAATAATGAACAGAGACAGAGTAGGTACAAGAAAAATATTTAACGAACACGATGAGCGATTGATTGTAAGAACTTCAAAACAGAATCTGTTTTTGAGTGCCCCAAAGTTGACATCTGAAGTAGAGAAGGTACTTGGTAAAGAAGTTAATCCGAAAACGGTTCGAAGAGTTTTGTAAAATGCCGATTTGTACGGCAGAACAGCTCATAGAAAACCATTTGTTAGAAAGACAAATAAAAACTTTAGTTTACAGTTTGCTTTAGGTTTCGACTTTTGAAAAATAGTTTTATTTTCGGACGACAAAAAGAATTTGAAACATGGTGTTAAGCATGGAGGTGAGCATGTAATTGTATGGGGCTATATTTCTGCCGCAGCGGTAGGAAATTTGCACTTCATTGAAGGAATTATGATTGTATTTCGACATTCTAAAACAAAATTCGAAAGTTAATGCTCAAAAACTTGGAATCGAAAGTAATTTTCAATTTTATCTAGATAACGACCCGAAGCACACTTCATATATTGTAAAACACTGGTTGTTGTACAACTGTCCAAAAAGTCTGAAAACCACCACCCCAGTCTCTAGATCTCTATAATCTATAATCTCTACAATTGAAAGTTTATAGCACATGTTAGAGATAGAGATACGCAGTCGCGAAATACCAAGCAGAAACGATCTAAAACAAGCTGTATTAGAAGAATGGCAAAACAATTTAGCATATTATACGAAAAAATTAGTAGAATCTGTTCCAAATAGACTAAAGGCAATTATCTAAGCAAAGTACAACCCTGCCAAATATTAAAGAAATAAAATGTTAGTTCACTAATGTATTTCAATAAATGCATTTTTACTGTGACATTGATTTATGAGCTTTTAACATAGTTCATGTTATTAATTGTGTTGTGTTTAATTCTTTTAATTTTGTTATGATAATATATAATATTCTTGCGAAACCGCAATGTGTTTAATTCTGTTTCAAAAACCATCTTTTTATTATAATGGGTTTCCCAAAATTAACGCAAGATTTGAATTTGTCGCCATTTGTGCAGCAAAGTGTTGGTAACCCTAAAAACAATTCGACAGCTGACAGTTTAGGGTTAGTAAAAATGGAGCGGGGCACGATAGAACAACGTGTCTTCATTATTGAACAATATTTCAAAAATAATGACAGCTTGGCGGCCGCAGTTCGAAAATTTCATACAAAATATGGTCGGAATAATGTTTTAACTTCGTCAACTGTGAAGAGATTAATTGAAAAATTCAGGGAGACTGAATCCGTTGGAGACGCCAAATACACTGGTGGTCCTAAAATAAGCCGTCCAAATGTCAATATCGAAGCAGTGTGTGAGAGTGTCGGTTACAACCTAGGAACCTCAATTCGGCGTCGTGGACAAGAATTTCAAATTTCAAAAAGATCTCTACAGCGTATACTCACTAACGATCTGTGTCTCCATGCTTACAAAATTCAATTAACACAACGACTGAAGCCTAATGACCATGCACAGCGAAGAGAGTTCGTTGAATGGATTATTGAACATCAACAAATGGATACTGATTTTTCGAGCAAAATCATTGTCGAAAAACAAATGCATAACGTGTCACTGTTTGGTGTGGATTTTGGGCTGGAGGCATAATTGGACCATACTTTTTTGAAAATGAGGCTAGTCAAGCAACGACTGTTACCGGTGCTCGATATCGCGACATGATAACACAGTTCTTTCTGCCGAAATTGGATGATATTGATGTGGCCAATATGTGGTTTTAACAAGACAGTGCCACATGCCATACAGCCCGTGAAACAATTCAATTACTGCATGAGACATTTCCAGGTCGTGTACTTTCTCGTTTCGGTGATCAGAATTGGCCCCCTAGATCGTGTGATTTAACACCATTAGATTTCTTTTTATGGGGTTATTTGAAATCACAGGTCTATGTCAACAAGCCCACAACCACTCGTGCGTTAAAGGAGGAGATTCAACGCTGCATCAACGAAATTCAGCCACATTTATGCATAATGGTCATGGAAAATTTCGACAAACGAGTGCGTATGTGCATGCAAAGCCGTGGAGGTCATTTTCCCGGTGTGTTATTCCATAAATAACCCTATCCTATGTACTTTATGATTCAATAAAAAAATAACAATCGAAAGACTAAAAACTGAGTTTTCTATTTAATTCAAATCTTGCGTTAATTTTAGGACACCCTAATTCTTATAGCACTACATCATTTTGACTGTGAGACACTGTAGGTGCTTATTTAAAAGATTCTTATATCATTCCACATTTAAACGACCTTTTTAAACTTCAATTGTACATCGTTTACACTAAAATATAAGTAAATAATACGACAGAGCGAAGTATAACAAAATGGCGAAAGGAACAAAAAGATTCTAAAATTGACATAATTTGAAAGTAAACCCACGTATTTGCTTTTACCAAAATTAATGTCTCATTTTCTTATGTTATGTCCCCACATTTCAAAGACACCCACAATATGAAAGAACGACTAAAGTATTCATATTATATACAAATAATATCGATAAGTATCTATTTTCGCTCACCCCATTTAAAAAAAACAAAATCAGAAGAAATTAGATCTTCTGAAATAGCAACAATATAATCAAGTTCCAAAGAGACTGGAAAAAGATGGACCAGGATGTAGTATTATTTATTTTTTAGTAAATATTAATTCCCATTTCCCATAATATTTTAAGACAAAAAAAAGACAAAGCGGATGGAGAAGCGCATATCCACAACTTATTACGTTAACCGAACTCCCAGGTCATCATGAAACTTTTATCTCAAAAATGTTTACAATAATAATCATATGGTAATCACGCATACGTATATTCAAAATGATTCATTCAAAGAAATTCTAAGATAAATAGTACTAATAACGCCTGAAAGTGTTGGATTTTCCAGCGTAAAAATACATTTAAAAATATTTATGAATTGCATTAAATGTATTTATGTCGTGTTTTACAATGAGTAGGGTTATATACATTATTTTCCTTTTGTAATATAACCAATGAATGAACAATACCGTTTCGCAGATTCTTAGAATTCCAGAAAAAAGTGTACAACTCTAGATAGGCATAACTTGCTTATATATGGACATACCGTTCCAATAGTCTAGTATTATTTTCGTTTGTACCGATGAACTTATATAGTATATTGTTTGTAATACCGCTGTCACTTTTTTGAGGTCAATCACTTAACAGTGTTTAACGACAAAATAACATTGGGGAAAGATGTATAGCAGCAATAGTAAGTTAAAATTTTAATTCAATAATTAATTCCTTACTTTTCTTAAAAATTATAGGCATTTTTTACTTGGCCTTACTTTGCATCACTTGTTTACGTTCGGCAGTTCTTGCACAAAATATTAGTGACGTTAGGCAGGTCGGCAGTTCGTTGGACAAATTCGCATTAAAATTTTTAGCGGTAAGATTTAAAAGTTTCGAACGGTTGCCTTATTCTAAAATAAAAATTGTCATTTGTAAATTAGACGACTTGTCAAAAAGCCGGAGATTCGGTCAATTTAGCCCTGTCTCCCTACAGTATCTGGAGCTTATTGGCAATCATTAGCGAAGGAGCAAAAGGAAATACTGCCGTTGAATTGGAAAATGCTTTAGGAATTCCTCCAGGTCAAGAAAGAGATTTGTTTAGGAAATCATACCAAGAACTTGAATATTATCTAACTGTAAGTACATATTTGCAAATATAGAATATCTACGTTTCGTAATTTTTTAAATTTTTGTTGTTTTTGAATTCACGTTTGGATTAATTTTTCTTAATTTATGAAGCTGAAATACAGAGTGAAAATAAATATATAATTTTAGAATTCTAATAATGTGGAAAGATTCCTTATTGAAGAATTTTTTCGTTTTAAAATGTTGACGTAAATTCAGATTTAATGAAATTAAAGAAATCGACGACTTAATCTGGTACGTAGACTTTCGCGGTCGTGGTCCATGCTATCTGCTTCTGGACTTCCGGGCTGGAACCGTATCACTTGTATATCTGCCGACGTTTCGTACCCATTTCTATGGGACGTCTTCAGGGCTGAACTACTGCACTGAAACGGAACTACTGCAATGAAACTGAAACCAGTTTCGGTGCAGTAGTTTAGCCCTGAAGATGTCCCATACAAATGGGTACGAAACGTCGGCAGATATACAAGTGACGCGGTTTCAGCCCGGAAACCCAGAAGCGTCTACGAATTAAATTTTTGAAAAATGTAATAATAGTAACAAAGGAAATTGTAAATTATTATGTAAAACTCAAAAAATAGGAATAATTTGAAAAGTATACCCATTTTACATTTATAATTAATGTGTCTTTATAACAATAACTGTTTTGCTTAGAATATCTCCAGTAAAAGGAAAACTAATATTTTTTATTGTCTTGTTTTCTAATAGTTTTTGTTTGTACCTACAGAAGTTTTTTCGGTAGACTTTCTATTTACCACTTTTCTCCATTGTTGTTTTTCCAAAATATATTTCTTCTACTTGAAAACTGATAATGGTAAATTACTTCCGATATTTTTCAATAAAAAAAAATTGAATGAGTGTGTAAAATGTGCAATTCAAATAGTACACGAATTTGTTTACATTTTGGACCTGATAACAAAACTGCATTCTCTCTCTTCTCGTTTGCGCGATATTAAAGAATGTATAAAGTTTAAATCACGAAAGTTTGCCGGTGTATCAATAACGCTGTAAAATACGAACATACATGTACCGGCATTTGTCTAATTCATCCGTAGTCACATGTGTTGAAGGAAGGACGCAAACGTTTTTCTAATAGTTATGCGCTACGTCTTGTCAAGGAATCGTGAAAAAATAGAAACAGACGTATGCAGAGCATGTGTATTGTGCACACATGTGTCACGTATAATACAGAGAAAGTAGTGTTTTGACTTTTAACACTTTAAGTTACTTGTTATTGTTCTAACAGCTAATTTATCATATTTATTTCATCGGCCTTGTAAGTTTGCACTTAGGTAACCTACGTAGACAGCTTTTACATTTGTTATTTACCGGTTAGGTATATAAGTATAGTATTTAATTTGACATCCTCACTTCCTGTCGATATCTTATTTCATACAACAGTGATCACGTGATCGGAAAACGTTCCTGATTTTATCTTTCGAATTAAATACCGAATTTTTTCTTTATGTTTCTTATTTCAGCCATGTTAAAAATAAGTTATATAATGATGTCAGTAAAATAGTCATCGTGAAACCAAAGAAATTACAGGACATGATTAGAATTTGTCAAATTAATATTTATTTTATTATATACTTATAAAATTATATAATTCATAAAAAGATATAAATTATCCAATATTTTCTATATCAAATTAAAAATTAAGTAAGAATAAAAATGTCACTTTATAAAAACGACAAAAATTAATTATTTTTAGCAAAGAATTTTGTATTATATAATATAATAATAAATAATTTTGCAAATAAATGAATGAAACAAAAATTAATTTAATACTGAGTTTTCTGTGCTACGGATATTCTTTTTAATTCTATATACAAAATTGTTTTGACCTTGTAATACATTTGTGCATTTGTTATTCATGTTCTAATGATAATACTTTTTTTGGTTTAAATAAATTTGGTGTCACAGGCATAATGTCGCGTGAAGGTTAAAAATGGTTAGATAATTCACATTGATACCTTCAATATTGCAGACGGGAATATATAAAAGTTACCATTGCCTCTACAACAAAATGATTGTTAAATATACAGTTAGTCACAAAAGTTTTCGTACATCCTGTGAAAGTTGATAAAACATATTTACTTCCATTTAATAACGTTGAAAAACTCTAACCTCTAACAATATGCAAACCGTTATTATTTACAACTAAAAGGTGTTTCAAATTTTGCGGTTTTTTTTAAGAATAAATAAAACACATAATTTGCATCCACTTTCAAAAACATTTTTTTTTGTTAATTGAAGTATCAATTATGACATATATGCGAAAAATAATATCTGCCAAATGGCCTCCTCTTGCAGCTCCACAGACGTCCACTCTTTTGTTAAAATTTTCAATGACATTTTGACATAATTGAGGCTCTATCTCACCAATGACACGAATAATTTCATCTTTCAAAGCAGGAATTGATTGTGGATTGTTTTTATAAACCTGACTTTTCACATAACCGCAAAGAAAACAGTCTAACGGTGTCAAATCACATGATCTTGGTGGCCAGTTGGCATCGTTTCTTGAGATTACACGTCCAGGAAATTTTTCTCTCAATAAATCAATTGATTCGTGTGCAAAGTGAGGTGCACCGCCATGCTGTTGAAACCACATATCCTCTAGATCAATATTCATTAATTCAGACCACAAAAATTCGGTTATCACCCGACGATATCGATCACCATTGACAGTTACAGCTTCACCAGCAGCATTTTTAAAGAAGTAAGGTCCAATTACACCACCTGACCATAATGCAATAATGCATACCAAACAGTAACTCGTTTAGGATGCATAGGTTTAAATAATTCGTGGATTTCCCTCACCCCAGATACGGCAATGTTGTTTATTAACATATACCACCAAGTTCAAAATGTGCCTCATCGGAAAACATTATTTTTTGAGAAAAATCAGCTGGTTGTTCGTTGATGTCACTAAGTCCAAGTTGTTGTGAACGTCGTCTAATGGACATTTCAGGATATTCAGCAACACTTTCACGAACCAAACCAATATTTTCTTGTGAACGACCACCACGACTGTATTTTTCACTTTTTTGATCTTTCACTGAACTGGTCTCTTGAAATTATTTAGTAATTCGACCAATAGTGCTTTCAGATGGACGATTATGTAAACCATAAAATTCACGGAATTTTCTAAAAACTCTTTTCACAGAACGCTGATTTTCATAATTCAACAATTTGAACGCGTTGTTGTACCGTGTACGAAGCCATTTTTATAAATGTCATATATCACACTTTTTAAAAGCCCACATAGCCAGAGAAATTCAGTGCGCCATCTATATTTTACTTATTCTTAAAAAAATCCGCGCAATTGGAAGCAGCCTTTATAAAAGCATTTGCAAAATGAAATCTCACAAGTTATCGTACACTTTATTTGTATAAGATATTTCCCTAGTGTAAGCCATAAAATTAGAACGAATTCGGTAAATTCTTTCCATAATATCATATATTTGTCAAAAATAAGCATTTGATGTTTTTGCAGAGATGCGTTATAGAAGTAAACATATGTCTGGTAATATGCGCGAATTAACAACATTATATTTTTAAAAAAAACCCAAATTTATTCCTCTCCTGTGCTAGCCTTCTTACCCCTTTCCAATTTACTTCCCTTTTTTGACACTTTCCTCACTTCTTCTGCCCATGTTTTCCTCGATTTACCTCTACGCTTTGCGCTCCCGGTTCTTGCTTCGTACACTCTTCTTACTATTCTTGCATGATCCTTGCGCATCACATGTCCGAACCACCTTAACTGTGCTTCTATTGTTGTTTGAATAGATTTTGTTGCCAATGTTTCTGTAAAGACGGTATTTCTTATTTTGTCCACTCTTGTTTTACCCTCTATTCTTCTTAAGGATCTCATTTCGGCACCTTGTATTCTATCCTTCTGTCTTCCTGTAGCGACCCATGATTAAGGGTTTTGTGGTCGCGCTCATTTAGAATCTTTGTTACAATACAACAATTCAGTATATTTTGAATTTTTTTTTTCAGTCTGCACTGCAGAATACGATTTTTCGATAAATTTGACTATTTGGCGTAAGGGTTTTTTCTTTTACGTAGTGTTAACTCGCGCATATTATCGGACATATGTTTACTTCTACAACTAATCTTTGTAAAAGTATTGAATGCTTATTTTTCACAAATACGTGTATGTAATTTTGATGGAGCCTGTGGTTGATTCACTTAATCACTGAAGGTTGATATATAACCCCTTGCCACATTAATTTTCGAATTCTGTATACGTATTTCGACAACTAAGTTGTCATCATCAAGTACATTTTGGTTCTCAACGGTACGGAGTTTGTTTTCATACGGGTGTTTTCGCTGTAGTTTACCAGGTGCTACACTTTTTTAATAATCTGCTGATGATGACAACTTAGTTGTCGAAATACGTATACAGAATTCGAAAATTAATGTGGCAAGGGGTTATTTATCAACCTTCAGTGATTAAATACGTGTATGAAGAGGATTTACTGAATTCCTTCAAAATGTATGGCTTACAAAAAATAAATATCGTATAACAATGAAGTGTGCGAAAATTTTTGTGATATATGATGTTAGAATATTTAGCAAATTCTTTTCTAGTAAATAATAACAGTTTTCATATTGCAATTATAGTTTTTTAACGTTATTAAATGGAAGTAAATACGTTTTATCATAGCCCGATGTTCGCATTTTATGATATTCAACATTCGCGGTGCGTACGAGAACTTTTGTGACTGATTGTAATTAATATCATTAGAAATGTTTTGTCGTTCCTACAATAATTTATGTAATATTTATTATAAAAAAGTGTTGTTTATTTTGTTAGCGCGATATTATATACTTTTCAAGCTCGAATTATTTTTCCGAGTTGCCATTTTTTATCTAGTTTAACCGAAAAGGCACTTCCACGGAGGAAAATGATAAACATCTACCATTACTTATCACGTCTAACAATATCGTTAATATTAATAAAATACAATGTAAATACCAAGGTTATTTAAACAAATTTAAACATGTAACCGATAAATTGTCGGGAACGCTTGGATTCTTAATTTATCAGTATAAAGAAATCAAGGTAAAATAGACCGGATTTTCTAGAAATTTGTTTTATCCTGTGATTAATGTAAAAATAATTGCTGTAATGCAAATTTTCCCTTTTTAATCAATACTAAACATATTACATTCAAAAATTATATTTTTATGAAATTTTAAAAGTGTCTATCAATTTCAGAAGATACGTTATTCGTAGAAAAACAAGTAATTAGAATACAAATAAGTTAACTAATAATTATATAAAATGACATTTTAATTATTATAATAATCATAGATTTACATAAATTATAATATATCGGGCAAACAATAATATTCTTTGAATTGTCTATAATACTTCTTAAAATTCTATAAACCGTATTTTCGATAGGAAACCCAAAAACTCCTACAAACGTAAACGGGGTTTTTACTAGAAATGTTCGGAAAATATCAGATCATTTCCATAGATATTGTTAGATATTTGTAATTTAAATAGAACACAAACTCTACGTCAATCAATTACAGCATTCACAGACTCGATCCAAATTTGGAAGTAATGTGGTAAACAAAAACATGGAATGCATGTTAAGAAGCGCACATGTACATTGACATATTTTAAATTATAATGAATCACACATTTCTCGACAACCTAATGTGTGAAGGGAGTATAAACTTGACCCAGATTTTTTTGTATAAAAACGGGGGTAGAAAGTGTAATAAATATGTTTTTTTCTATAGTTCCTTTGCTTTAATACTTATCCTTGGCATGTACCCGTAAATTGCCTGGGATCAATAAGAACAATATACTACGTGGGTTGTCTTTTAAGTTTTTCATATAAAACTGGAATAAAACAGTAGATATCTTTTTAAGACTTCAATATTTTTCGACGTATTTTCCACGAAGGTTAATGCCCTTTTGCATGCGCTCGAACTAACTCTGGAAGCAGTTGTTCCAGTCGTTTGTTGGTACAGTCAAAATTGCCTTTTTGACTGTACCAGCCGTATTCTCCACGAAGATTAATGCACTTTTGTATACGCTGGAGCCAACTGTGGAAGCAGTTATTCCACTCGTTTGTTGGTACAGTCAAAATTGCTTCTTTAAAGGCATCGACTGCTTCTTCTGACGACTGTAACCTTTGACCGCATAATTTGATAATTGTTTGGGAATCTCAATTTTCTACAGAAACCTTACGCAGTACGTTCAATAACTCTAAATTTAAATTGACTCTGTATATTAATTATTTCACACTAGCAAGCTTTTTGTTTGGAAGATATTGTTCACTTTTAATTTCTGTGTAGATTTTCTATATGTATATGGTTTTGGACTATTTAAAACAATTTAATTTATACTACTAAGCTACTGCCACAATATACTCCTATTACTATTACTACTACTACACTACTACTACTACTACTACACTACTACTACTACTACTACTACTACTGTTCTTTCTGAAAGGAATGTTGAAATCCAAAATAGGTAATATTATTTAAAAATATTCAAAGCGCTTGAAGTACATAAATATTAAAACTCTTGTGGAATTGCCACACAATTTTCTCTATTTTCTAATACCATTTGGTAAATAGAAAGTAGTTATTACAAAGTACTTAAAACTTAATTCATTTCAGTAGTGTGCAATTCGAAACGTTTCACCTTATTAAAAGAATTTAACTTATGCTGAGGAACAAATGTGTATGTTCTACTTTAATAACAAAATTCCTACCTTTGCAACACCTTTTTTTTAGCACTGCACGATCTTGTCTTAAGGACACCTATAATATACAAAAAAAATATTTTATACATATTACGACAAATATGTAGATATATTTTCATAGAAAACGACTAATCATTTTATGTTAGTAGATATGGGCACTGTATATTCGTGTGATTACCCTTTTACTACACTAACGCTGTTTTTTGTTAATATGTTTTTAAATACAGTAATTTTATTTCGAAGTTAATTCTAAAAGAAGATCCTGTATATAGTAAGATAAATTTATGTTTAGAAATACAAAAATTTATAATCATTAATATTTTTAAAAGCCTCTACAAGACATTAATATCCCTAGACTCTTTATATTTCGCTCTATGCAAAAGGTTCTAAATTTTGTCCCGTCTCAGGATTGGAGAAGGTGGTCAAATTTTATTAGGATTGATAAGAGGTGGTCAAATCACATTTTCGCAGATACCCTACTCTTTGAAGTTAACCGGTGCTTAAGTTTTACCAGAAGTTACATAACTGGACACTTGCACTGAACTCGACTCTTCATTACTCCTTCCTACTCACTTACGTAGTTCAACAAATAACTTTCTTTTAATAACATAACCTTCAAGATTATATACAATTAAATAACCGAATATACTGTAATCAATGCAGCTTTGCTAACAATCTTACGCGATGACTTTCAAATCCGGTGTCTTTTGCATTAATCTTTCTAAGTCATACTATTTCGGCTTAGTCCCCGTTTCTGTTTTGTTTATGAATATATTATGAACACTACCACAGCACCTTTCTTGTTCCCCAAATTTGTATTTTTGGCTATTGGTCCAAAAAAATTTTATATTTTGTTCACACTAGTTGTAACAGGTTTTCCAATAGGGTCATAACAACTTTGTCTTTTAATATGAACGCACCCCACATTGTGGCAAATTTTGCATAAAGATCTTGGCTTACACCCTTACAAGATCAAATTAACTCAAGAACCGAAGCTTCTTGTTTATTTGAAGTGCCGAAACTTCTCCGATAGGGCTCTGCTAAAGTTTGAAGAAAATCCTGAATTTCATAGAAAAATCATCCTCAGCGATGTGGCTCATTTCTGGCTTAATGGCTTGGGCAATAAGGAAACTATGCATTACTGGACAGCAACAAATCCACATGTTCTTCAAGAGACTCCATTACAACAACAAAAAGTGACCGTGTGGTGTAGATTTCATGCCGGAGGTGTGTTTGGATCATATTTTTTCGTCGATGAAACTGAGCGCTGTGTTACGGTCAATAGAATTCGCTGTCGTGTCATTTTGGAAGACTATTTTTGGCCAGAATTGGATAGAGTTAACATCAATAATATGTAGTTCCAACAAGATGGTGTCACACCACACAGATGGTCAAACAATTGGTCTATTGAAGGGGAAGTTCAGTAACCGTATAATCTCGAGAAATAGTCAGGCCGAGTAGCCACTTCGCTCATGCGATTAAACGCCGTTGGATTCCTTGTTATGGGATTACGTTAAATCGTTCGTTTATGACAATAATCCAACAAGGTTAGAGGAGTTCGGGGACAATATCGAACGCGAAATTGCCAACGTTCCGGTTGATATGTGTGAAAGAATGATGAAAAATTGGCTCCAAACAATCGATCGCTGCAAACGTGCTCGTGGTGGCCATATGAACGAGATCGAATTCCATAGTTAAATGTAACATGTGTACTTCACCTGGAATAAATTTCAGGCCAATATTGAAAAACCCTTATACTTTCTGCTTCTGGGCTTCCAGGCTGGAACCGCGTCACTGGTATAACTGCCGACGTTTCGTACCCACTCATATGGGATATCTTCAAGGCTCAATTACTGCTACTGTCTGTCGCACTGAAACTCAGTCACAGTGCGATGGACGCGAATAAACGACCTACTATTTAAGATCTTTACCTGACAAGGATCGTATTATTAAGATATAAAATATATTCTCAAGTAAATGTGAATATTTTCTGAAACACACACGAGGTCATTTACTTATTATATAATGTCCATATTTGTTTGCAGAAAAGGAACGACTCTGGTGTTACTCTAGATTCAACAAATTCCATATTCATATCGGCAGATCACAAGTTAAAATCCGATTTCCTTCAAATCGCAAGAAATACTTATAACGCCGATTTGACGCCAATTAATTTTCAAGAAACTGCAAATGCAACAGATACTATCAACAGCCACATAAGCACAGCGTCTAGAGGGAAAATTCCAAATTTTGTTAAAGAAGGTATGTAAATATTTCAGAAAAAAATTCTAATTACAACTAACACACTTTGTCGATGCATTCGAATAATATAAATATATTTCAAGTCCAATAAAAATCCTTTGGCTATAATTTTAGAGAAAAAATTGTAAATAATAATGACGATTATGATAAAAGGTACTGAAAAAAAATAGAAAAATATGTAACGTGAATTAGTTCATTTCTATATAGCGTATAAAGTTGATATATATTAAAAATTGGATTTGATGAGTAAAGTTTAAGTGTTTAGTTTCCATTTAGTAAGCTTTTATTAATCAAAACAACTTTAATATGCTTGAACACACCTCTGTCAACGTTCAAATAAGAACCATTAATAGATGTGATTTTGGTACAACTATACGTCGTTAATACAGTCATTTTGTTGTTTCAGATGACATTCGTTACACCAAAGCATTAATGGCGAGCACCGTGTTCTTCAAAGGTTTTTGGACAACGGCATTTAATCAAACGTCGAAAAAATCTTTTTACGATGAAAAAGGCAATGAAATAGGTCAAGCCGATATGATATACAACGAAGGATCATTCCCTTTTTCATTACTATACGATGATAAAGCACTTGCTGTCGAATTGCCATATAAAGTAAGTTTATGCACGGGTTGATGTCATAAATTTAATAGAAGCGTGCTTTTACTAATACACATATTTTGCTATGTATATAAATATTTTACATTTTATGTTCAACAAAACCAAAATCTAAATCGATCGTGATCGAGTCTCCATTTTCACGTTTTTTTAATATTGAAATTAGTTTGACAGATCATGCACATATCCTCTATCAGAAAGAAATTCTTATCCAGCAGCTCTACTGTCTGTCTATCGCAGAGAAAACCGAACTTTTTTAAAATAGTAATTCTGAGTGGCGCTATTTAAAAAATATGCGTCGGTAAGGTAGATCTTTCGCCAACGTTATGTCATGACATTTGCATCATTAAAAGCAGAGAAATTACGCATAAAGTAACAGTGTGTATTTGACATTGGTCGAAAAATGAATTTTGACTAAAGAGCAAATACCAAGTTCTGTTTTAAACTCGGTAAATCGTTTACTTAAACGTTTAATTTGATAAAACAAGTGTTTGGTGAAGCGCGCTTATCACGTACGAGTGTGTATGAATGGTATAAACGATTTATATGTATATGTAACAACGAACTTGTGCATGAATTTATCAGAAATGAACCGAAATCCTTATTGCGATACATGAGAATTGAATTAAATATTTCCAAAGATTCAATTCATCGCATTTTGACACAGCATTTGGGACTGAGAAAGATTTGTGCAAGGTTTGTACCACACAAGCTAACTGAATTCAACATTGTACAGACTTGTTTAAAAACCCAAGAAAGAACGAAAACTTCAGATATTCTGTTGTAACTGGCGATGAGACGTGGTGTTTAAAGGTTTGAATGAAAGCATCCAAGCGAAGAAAGACCGAAAAGAAGCCGTTTGGAGAAGTCAAATGTGAAGACAATGTTGATTTTATATATGATTCGAAAGGCATAGTGCACAAAGAGTTTGTACCAACTAGTCAAACAGTCAACGCTGTATATTATCTTGGTGTTATGAAGCGTCTTTTGAAAATGGTAGCTGGCGTTTATTACATGATAATACATCTCATCGCTCGACGCTTATCACTGATTTCCTAACTACAAATGGCATTTTAACCATCAACCATCAACCGTATTTACCAGATTTACCTACCTGGGCTTTCTACCTATTCTCCAAACTACATTTGCCGGTGAAAGGACATCGTTATGCCGACGTCGAAGCCATTAAAAAGGCGTCAATAGCGCTCTTGAAGGACATCTCTAAAGCTCAACTTAAAAATTCTTCGACATGTTAATTGACCGTGCAAAACTTTGTATTGAAGCCGAAAGCGACTACTTTGAATAAAATTAATGAATTTTACCAAAATAGTAAGCTTTTAGTTTTATTTTAAAAAAGTTCGATTTTCTCTACAACAGACTGTATATTTTAAAGAAAGAGACAAATGCTGTTTATAGTACAACTCCTGCATTTTCAATTTAAAAGAGATTTTATTCAGTGAATGAAATATTTCATATTAACTACTATAAATATCTCATTAAGTGGACCAGAGAAACAAGGTGTTTCATTAGAGCGCTGCAAATGGGATGTATGTTTCTTAAACAAGAATCTTTCTGTTCATGTTGATATAAATACTGTCATTCAAATGTCTATGTTCATGTTTTAAAAATGCGATGCGATGAAATTTTTTATGAGAGTATTTATTATTCTAATTATTTTTGCAGGGTAATAGTATGGCCATGATTGTTATTTTACCCAAAAGAAACGTACCACTGCAGTTCATTCTAAATAAAATGGCCGAAGGATCGTTTTGGGAAGTAGTGAATATTCTAGACAGATCAATTGAACAATATGGTGATGAACCAGTCAAAGTTTATTTACCAAAATTTAAAATCACCTCAGACCTGAATCTTAATTCTGTACTTAATCTTATGGGAATTAATGATATTTTCAGTGAAAGTGAAGCGAATTTCTCGGACATGTTTACCGAAAACTACTTCTACATATCAAGAATTATTCAAAAAGCTGAAATAAAAGTTGACGAAGAAGGTACTGAAGCAGCAGCAGCGTCAGGTGCTACATTTCAATACAGATCTCCCCCGCCTACATTTATGGCTAATAAACCATTTGTTTTTGTAATATACAATAAAGAAACTAGAGGTATTGTTTTTACTGGCAAAGTAAGCAATCCTAACTTGTTAGCAAATTAAAATTATTTAGGCAGCTTGTTCTAATGCGAATAAGTTCCTTATTATATTTTAGTTGAGTTCCTTATTACATTTTTTGTGATGTTTATATTGTCATCAAGCTTACAAGCATTTTTTATGTAAGTTAGTGTAGTTTTTAAGATTATCTACAAAAAGCGCTTTTTTAAATTTAAATTAACCACTCAGTTAAAACCTAGCTCTGAGAAATAACTAAGTCCTTCTTTAATACCAAAGACTTTTTCTATTTAGTGAGCAGCTAAGAAGACCGAAAAAAATGCTATGTATTTTATTATTACCAAATAAAGAATTTATTATTTAAAATTTGTTTCTATTTCTTCTATTATAACCACTATGTATAAGCATCTACTTCAACACATACATTGGGTACCTATTAAATCAGAAAATGGAAATCAAAAGAAGCTATAGAAATGAAGAAACAGCTTTAACGCTATTTAAATTAAATAAATTTTAATAATACTATGGTATTATGCTCCTGCATAATATAATCACATACAACCATGCTAAAATGTATTAGACACCTTACGAATTTATGTACATACATACATATATAGTTTATATAGTTTAGTCAAACGAGAGGTGAGGAAAATAAAACTGTTGTGAAAATTATGTACAAAGTGTTATTTAGTAATATAGTACAATTCATCAATATTTTGTCGCTCCACCCTTGGCCTTAATGACAGCTCGCACTCGTCGAGGCATACTTGCTATTAAATTGTAACACCCTGCCGGTGGTATTGCAGCCCATATTTCGCGAATTTTTGTTGATAATTCTGCTTTTGACAGGCATTTATGTTCCGTGATCTTAGTTTTTAAGATACGCCACAAATTTTCAATGGGCGACAAATCGGGACTTTGTGGCGGCCAATCGAATACCTCCACTGTGTTTTCCTCGAACCAACGCATTACAGCTCCCGATTTGTAGCAGGGCGCATTATCTTGCTGAAAAATGTATTGTGGAATATCCTGGTCGAATAGTTTTAGCACAGACGGTTCTAATACTTCCTCCAACATGGCTAAATAGCGTTGGCTATTCATCCGTCCATCGCACAGGTACACTTCTCCAACACCGTATGCAGACATACAACCCCGAACCATGATACTACCACCTCCAAATTTTACTGTGGGAATGATACATTGTGGTTCATAAGCTTCCCCTTGCCAACGTCGAACGTATAGCGTCCCAGGTAGTCCCCAAAGCTGCCAGGCAAAAGACGAAAGTTAGCACTTAGACAGGATTAAATTTGTTTAATGTTACATGTAGACTGAATTGCATACAACAATAAGAATATTAGTCATGAAGATGTACTTACATACCTCGATATTCGATTCATCAGATCAAAGAATCTTCGACCACTTTTCGATTGTCCAATTTTCATGTTGTTTGGCCCATAAATACAGCTTTTTTTATGAGCGTCAGTTAAAAGCGGTTTACGTCGCACTTTACACCCTCGTAAACCAGCACGCTGGAGACGCCTTCTCACTGTTTGCGCATAAACTGTTACGCGATAACGCTGTTTCAGCTCACTGGCGAGCTGTTTCGACGATTTTTTTCTATCACTGAGAGCCAGTCTTTGTAAAATTTTGTCTTCTCTAATCGAGGTACAGGGTTTTCTGCCACTTTTTGGTCTGTTAACAAACGACCCACTCTCCTGATAGCGATTAATGGTTGTACGGACTGCACATCGCGAACATTTTTTTTTGCAATTGCAGCTATTGATAACTTCTGGGAATGCAGTAGCACTATTTGGGCGCGTTCGCCTACCGACAACTCGCGTGTTTTAGGCATTTCTCTTCAACAAATAACTAACACAACGTGAAAAAATAGGATAATCTAATTGATCTCTACCACAAACTCACAAACGCACGTTGCTCACACACTGCTAGAATGACACTAAATTTCTAAAATCCACAATTTCCCCTTTCCACCTATTCTTTTCAATAGGGGATTAACTAGGGTATTCAAAAACGCATTTCTGTAAATACCATTAACTATTTTTACGGTTAATTTCCGTCAGACTTGGATAATACCGAGAATAAGGGTTTTTACCTGGGGTGTCTAATACATCTGAGCATGGTTGTATCTTTCTCCATTTGTAAGAGTTTATAAAGCATACTTTTTCAGGTAAAAAGGGCAGTAAGGATTTAATTGAATTTCATTTAGAATAATTACCAAAAATAAATAATCTATGACACAATAAGTCTTCATTATAAATTATTTTTATAAGATTGTATGACTGTACAACCTCAAAAGAACCACAGAATAATTTCGCTTTTTCTACCAAAAGAAAGTAAATAGTATCAAAAAATTATATATTAAAATAGTTCGCAAAAAAATGGAAGAACGTGACGTGACAAAAGGTATAAATTTTAGGTAAACTATATGTTTACAGATATTATAGACAATAATCGTAAATACAGCATTTTTTTCGGTAAGATAAATAGCAAACGATAAAATCTGACGTTATACCAATAATTGTACAAACTAAAAGTTTAAAACATTCAGAAAGAGATAATAACAATATTTATGCTCCTTAACGTTTAGCGAAAATTTGAACATGAATTTGCTACTTTACGTATATGATCATTTATTGCCCTACTTTTTGAAATACTTAGTACGTTAACTACTTACACCTAATCAACAGCAAGCTCATTTCGTTAAAACGTATTCAGAAAAGAATTTGAAAATTTAGATAACACTATTCGAATTCGCGAAAATCTAATAAAACGCCAAAGTAATGGCGATAAAAAACAAAAGAAACAATCAATAACTTTGAAGATAGCTATATATTTATTTTTGGAAATTCTGGACAATAATCGCTAATATAACACTAATATAATTTTTATTTATATTATTCTGCGTTTAATAATTGCTAAAAAATATTTAAATAAATTTAATAAACGCTGTTGTAACCAAAGAACATCCGTTTTAATCTCCGCAAAATTAATGGAATATACCTGAATTACAAAATACAAACAGAATTAATAAGCTTGATATTCTAACATTCAATTACACGATACGCAAAATTATTTTACTTACAAATATCAAAAGCTCCAACTGTTTATAAAAAACTAATTAGTCATCTAAACGGCAATGAATAAATCAACTGAATCTAAAAAAATGTTCAAAAACTTTTTGTAGATCAGTTTTTAATAGAAAAATATTTAAATAAACATATGAATTTGATAATTTATTACCATATATGACTTACCAATAGAAAATATTTTTTGACAGGAATATATATACACAGGGTATTATGAAACAACGAATTTATTTAAGTTGAAGCTGCTTTGTAAACTTATTTTAAAACACTGCATGATTAAATAATGTTTTGTATTTCTAATTTGATGGTCAAAACTGTCCAGCAATATAATACAAACCCATTTCATACGAACTTCAGATAAAGACTTATTTACTCGACCAGTTATTTTTTTTATGTTTTAGTTTTAATGAAACTAGTATAATTCGGCAGTTAATATTATTTTATTACTTCATTCCTTTTAACATTTTTTTTGTTGACTAACACGACCTGACAAAAAAAATTGATGCAAATGTATACTTTTATATTGTTAGTTTCTTAATATTTATCTGTGATATAAGTAATAAATCACTAAACTTAAAATGTGATGAGCTTATTGCACGAGAAAATGTTACTTTAATATATATGTATTGTAACCGCATGTAGGTTGAACTTTAGTTATATTTTTATATATCTAATACATATAAGTGGGATGGATTTAAAAGAAGCTAAAAATTAACACCACATCATAATATACGTGATTTAAAATTATTTTAAATCAAATATCACATACATATTCATTAGATAATAAACATTTTTAGCTATATTAATTATAGTACAATGTCAGGGTAGCGTTATCAATATGGAAATGCGTGTACTATTAAATCTTACGCATTATTATACAATCTTTCACGTTTTGGAATGCTAAAAATCACTGTTGTAGAAACTCGTTTTAAAACACATCAATATTCTTACAAATTAATTGTATTACCAAAAATTAATATATAATATAAAAAGTATCAACAAAAAAGAAACCATCACATTTAAAAAAAACCTTATTAAATAAAAAATTTAAATATAAGATTCATTTATGTACTTTTAATAGGCAAGTATTGGAAGTATAGCAATTACCTAGATGGCCTGAAAATTTGAAAAGCTGTACATAAACGCACATTTTTAAACAAATACATTACTATTTCCCAATTACTTGTAGCCACTTTAGAACATGGCTTAAAACACTATATTAAACGTGAGACATATGTAAATAAAAACAGAGAAGAATGAATAATTCACATTATAAGAATATCACAACCCCAAAAAAGGTTAAATTTAAATACAGATAATGAAAAATTTAATCGGCTATGTCTTAAAATCCAGGAGTAACAAATGAAATCGATAATAAAACACGAATATACGTGTCATAAAATCTTAAAAGAATACGCACATAAACTTCTAAGATAGAAAAATGTTTACACATCCCTAAGTTTAATTAATTCCAATTGCAGCTTCAGGGAAGTACTCTCATAAATTGAAGGAGAAATGAGTTATGAGGACAATACTGAAGAAAAACCAGGAACATAACCATAACAAATTGTCAAATCTAAATATATATACATGCAGGTCAACAACGAACTTCAAAAAAAGATCTTACAAAATGAGCTGCAACTGTTCAATATAGAGTAAAAAATAGTAAACGAAACAGCAGTCTAAGTAAGTAATGATAATGATTATTTTGCAGACTAATATTTATATGAAAATGTTTCATTTTTTAAAACTTACCTCTAAAAATTTCAAGCATTAGAACTTACTGTCGTACATCTGGTAATTACTATTTATCCAATTAAAAAAAAAAAAGTGATACAGAGTGGACACTTCCATAAGATTCTTCCTATTTTTAACAAAATCTGAATTTAAAGGGGCAAATTTACATTCAGAAAAAAAACTTGAATTTATAACATGTTTATTTACAAAATACAATTAAACTATTAAATTTATATACATAATATTACAATAAGTGTCCACTCTGTATTTAATCAGTAAATAATATAAAAAATTATATATTGTTTCAAGTGTATATAAAAAAATAAGATTAACAACATATGTTCATATCAAAATACAACAGGAAGGCATGAAATAAACCTATATAAATATACAATATTAATAAATACCAAGGCTAATAGGTAAAAACTGATCTTATTGTTTTTCAGTTTATCCATATCTTTTAACGTAAATCGGGGTTATCATTAAGTTGTTTCTTAATACGTAACAATATCATAGTATACCATTGATCAAGTCTTGATATAGAATCATAATCCTTAACTGCTTCTGTGAAACCATCGACATTTTGCTCTTCCATGTGTTCTATCAGTGTGCAAATAAGTTTATATTCGCGTGAATCTTGAAAAGCTGGATATATTTGCATGTATCTCTCTAATGCATGTTGAGCATTTAAAACATCTACACAAAGATGACAGAGTGCAGCACGAAATAAATATTCTTTAGCACTATATTTTAACAGTGAACTCTCTAGTGAAGATGTCGCCACTTGTTGATATATGTTAATGGCTTTTTCGTAGTTTTCTAATTCTGCAGCATACTGTGCCACCTTTAGCAAACATTTATTAGCAGATGAGTTGCTTTCTTCGCCTCTATAATAATCAGCAGCCTGTTCATAATGTTGAACAACTTTCTCATAATTGGAAGAATCATTTTCGTAGATCTCAGCTATTGTTTGATGATGTTTTGCGGCCATTGTAAATCTTCCCATGTCAGTATAGATATCAATAGCTCGTAATAAACAATTCTGTGCCTCTGAAATAATGAAACAAAATATAATGTGCTAGTAATAATTATTATGATAAAAATATATATAAGAGTATAAACAAATGAAATGATAAATACTTTTTGCAATGTACATAAAAGAAATACCTAGTTTCTTAATAAACCACATTTTTACCTTTTAGAAGACAGAATAAAAATTTTCAATCCTAAATTAATACTAAGAATTAATTGCCTGTGTTCATCCAAACATAATTTTAAAAAAATTACAATGTATCCACAAATAAGAGTAATATCAAAATGGAATTTACATTAATCACTTGCAGAGGTTCATTTTCAGTTATAGAAACTAATATATTTTTACCATTGACAAAAATGTCAAAAGTTCATATTTCATCTTGTTTAAAAATACAAAAGGAATTTATAGATTTATTATTTATTTTTCTTAAAATCTATTCTTTTTACAATTTCATATTATTTGCAAATTAAATAGACAAAATTATATAGATAATTCCTATAAATGATAAGATTATTACCATTTAGATTATATGCATATAACTATAAAATTAAAATATTAGCTATGCACTGTTACCTAAACTTTAGCAAAATGTTTTTTCTTAATATTTTAATAATTGCAATTTATTTTTTCTATCATTCGTTAAATATGAATTGTATGATATGTTTAAAAACTTGTACATTATACTCACCATCTGCATTAGTTTTCTTGTAACAATTTGCTGCATCTACATAATTTGTTGCTGCATCATGACGAGAGCCTGCTTTATTGTGAAGCAAAGCAGCTTTGCAAAATGCACTGCCTGCCTCATCCCAATTCCTTGCCATTTTGTACATGTTTGCAGCACGATGGTAACATTCAATAGCATCTTCAACTTTTGCTGTACCCCTGCGAATAATGCAATTGCACAATGACAAATGGAACTAATATTGATATTAATGATAAAAATTTACCCGAACAAAGAGGCAAAGAACCCTTTCGAAGAAGCTAGCTTTTTCTCGGCGTCGAGTATTAATTTCGCAGCCTTTTCTTCGTTGGATGCCATAATAACCCAAAAAATAACTAAATTATTTACATAAAGTGACAAGCACTAGGTTTATCCTTTCCGCAATATTGACAAATTGGTTCATTTCTTTGACGTTGGCGCTTAGTTTACACCAACATAGAAAAATCGATTGCAGAATGTGTTGATTAAATATAATTACAGGTATTAAAAAGTCAAGAAGATAAATATTAAAAATTGTATACCTATAATAAGTTTTTTATTAAATATAATTATTAAATTTGTGTTTTAAAATAAATGTAATTTAATTTTATAATGTTTAACATCTATTTGCGCTAAATTTGAAACATGTGTGAAGATCGATTTATTATTTGGGCAAACACTAATTTTAAAACTCTAGCAAAAGGTTTTCATAAAAAAGTACGTCTCTTCATTAGCTTTACTTATTGATTATAAAAACAGCTTCTGAATGGTGTTAATACAATATCTTCCACATAGCTCTCGTTTTTCAGGAAAATTCAAGCATTGTGTGATGGTAATTAACCAAATCAGAAAACATCCTAGGAAGTTTTTATTTAAGTTGTCTTAAAATTCTTCACGCCTTTTTTTAGATTGATGAAGCTAAATTTAATGTCGTTATTTCATATTTTTATTTTCAAAAAATTTTGATATTATCTGGTAAACATAAAAATCCTGTATTGAAACATTTTTACTACCAAGAACATATTAAATGTCTGATCCAAAGAATCTACTACTCCTTTAAGAAAAAGATTTTAACTAATCATTCCAATTAGGTGGCAAGTTGAGCAGAAAGAAGAAAAAGGGATCGGTGGGTAAATGTATAGATAAACTATACCTACAGACATATTTTAATTGTATTGCCTATACGATTTCAATGTATAATGTAATTTCCACACGTTGCTCCAGATAGGTCAGTGCTCTAGATAAATATAGAAAATGTGTGCAATTATCGTTGAATTCGCTTAGAATTTTAAATTCATAAATTATAATATGGATTTTCGAATTTTATTTTTGCTTTTTTCCATTAAAAAGAATTCCTATTTTGATTTTCATTGCATGCAATATTGTTGTTTTATCAGAACATATCTATAATTTTACAAAGTTTCGTAATAATGAAATAAACCACTATTTGCTAATTACTTGTTGCTACATCTATCTTTCTATTTCTTGTTTACTATATTATTTTTACATAAAAATAAGAAATAATGCGACTTTCTTAATATGCAATACATCGTATGAATATATCCAACTGGAACACTGCATACCCGAATTTTCCCAGTTCCCAATATAATAATTTTTTATCATATTTCTAAATTAATTTAAATACAATTCGAATTTAAATAGAAAAATGATTATTACTATTAAGACAACAATTGTGTTCCTTTTGTTTTCACCTATTACTATATGGCTATAATAACTCATTCATTCCAAATATGACCAGTGCACTTGCCCTTCGTCCCACCGATTTTCTTAAAAGACCGAACCCTCCTCTCGCTTATCAATTATTTTTATTTAATATATTAAAGCTTTGAGAATTCGTTTTATTTAAATTAGTAAATAAACTTTTAAAGGCAATCCTGTTGTTTTATTCCTGCTAATAATCTTTCAGTTTGACACACGTTTTGGACCTTTGATACATTATCATAAATCAAATTACTATTAATTATTAACTCGCTTTAACGTTTTTTCTTATTTCATTTATTGCAGCGTTGGAGTTAATATGGTAGCGCTTGTAATAAATTTACTGATCACCACGTCCAAATATTATAATTAAATTAATTAAGAGGTAATAATAATTCTCTTCCCATAAAACCAGAACGAATGAAGTAATAATAAAACACATAATAGTGATACTATAAATAGTTTTAAATTCAGTAATTTATAAATACAACGTAGTACATAAACTGTACGTATTGTATAAATCGCCGCAAAAATGAATCGCGACCGTGCAAGAAAAATTTCTGTTACTACAGTGAAGAGAAGATTAAAAGCTGCAAATCTTCACGGCAGCATTGCTGTAATAAACCCATACTTCGACGGAGAAACAGGCAAAAACGACAACAATGGGCAGAAACACACGGACATTGGACACTGGATGACTTATGGACTGATGAATCAAAGTTTGGAGTGTTTGGACAATCAAGGCGTGCTTTTGTAAGAAGAATGAATGGTCAAAGAGTACTACGGGATTGTATAGTGCCAACCGTCAAACAAGGAAGAAGTTATGTGCTTGTTTGGAGTTGGCTTTGCTACGCCGGCACAGGGGACTTGAAGCGAATCGAAGATATTTTGTGAAAGGAGGGTCATTTAGAAATATTGCAAGAAAATGCAATGCCATCGGGGCTACGTTTAATCGGCGAAAATTTTGTGTTTACACAGGTCAACGACCCCAAACATTCAGCAGAAATATGTAAGAATTTCTTAAATAGCGAACAAAACAATACCTTACAAATAGTGACATGGCCGCCGCAAAACCGCGACCTGAACCTCATACAATTGTTATGGGCTGAATTGGACAGGAGGGTCCGAAAAGTGTGTCCTACCTCAACAAATCGCTTGTAGAACATATTGCAAGAATGGAATAGTGTACCGAATAGAGTCCTTGAAAAACTCGTGAAACGGATGCCTAGAATTGCACGGGCTGTTCTTCGCGCAAAAGGTGGTTTCTTTTATGAGCAGAATGTTTAAGATATCTTTGTTTATTTAACGTTAGAATTACTTTAATTTTTATTATTATGCTTTATAAACATCTGTAAACAATAATGAAATAAAAATATTAAGTTTTGACATAAATTAGTTTTAACTGTTTTTTTTTAAATTTGTGTGTCCGAACTAATATGGACGGACAGTAGTCTGTGTATAATGTGATTGTAATTAAATTAAATTAAATGTTTGGGTTATGGAAAAGAAATAGCTTTTATAACTAATTTATCTTTTTATTTAACGCAAATTTAAAATATATCTTACTTGAATCTAAAACTACGATTTCGTCTTGAGTCCACGTTTTTCTCTGTTTTCCTCCCCCTTAAATAATTCAATGTGAACAATAAGTATGTATGTTTCGTAAGTTAGTTCGGGGAGAAAAAAAAGAAACGTAGAGTCAGACGTTGGATGTAATTTTAAAGAGGTGTCAACAAAAGAATAAAACAAGATTTATACGTTCTTTTATTCGTCATTGATATTTTTCTATATATAGGTATGTCATGTTATTTGTAGTAACTTATCTTGGAACTTTTTATATAATACATGTATGTATGATAATGTGATTGTAATTAAATGTTTTCTTTATTTTTAAATAAAATAGCATGATATAAATATTACCTAAAGATAAGTACTTATACACATATAGATGTATCCTATGTACATAAATACATGTATATGTATATAATGTAATAATTATTATATTTTAACATGAAGGTGAACGTGACTAAATTTTAGAGAATATAAAGTGCTTTTAATTTCTTTTATTACTTAATTTCTTCATTTACCGCTTACTTGCCTCTCGTGATTATTCCTATTAATATATATATATGTATATATATATATAGATGTATTTCATACAATAATTAAACTATCAATAATAATAACTAATAATAATAATTTTCTAGTGTTAAAAATAACGAGATCATTGTTCTAATATGACAAAAGTATAACACCTTGTATAACAATTATTAATAATAATAACACTACGAATTTATACATTCCTCCACTACATTCACACAATTTTTTTTCTCTGTTAATCTTCATCTATTTAATACTACATTGGATACTGTTCAAAATATATCAAAGAAAATATTTCTTGCGGTTACATAAATTGCTTACGACGAAAGAAAAAAAAGGGAAAAAAAACGAAATTATACAATAAATAGAACAAAACGTTATTTAACACAACTATCTGTACATAAAAATCCAATTTCTACAACCCATAATATTGAGGTTAATATAAATATATCACAAAATATCGTTTTATATTCTAAACGAATCGAAAACGCGTATATAATCGAAAGCAGGGGTGACGAAACATTGCAAACTCCATTAAGGATTCGACATTTCTTTTCATTTAATTATTGTGGACAAAAATAATTACTAAGTGGTATTAAATATAAAATGGAATTATGTAGTTTTGAAATTCAAGTAAATATTGCCCTTGACACATTACATTTTGTTGTAAAATATATTTTTTTAGTCGTTTCTAATGTCCATCATTCTCTTGAATACAATAAATAGATATTTTTATACACTATACAGTAAATATTTTTAACTCGAGATATTGTGGTGGAATTCAAATCCCCTTAACAAGATTGAATGTAAAAGACTTGAAACAAGTGAAGAAATTTAGATACTTGTGCGCGTTAATATCAAGGCGGAAGAATAAAACATTGAAATGACAATAGCATCAATAATAAATTCCTAACAATGAGAGGAATTCCACATACAGCCAAACAAATTCTCAAAAACCAGTCTTAACGTACTGATCGGAGATCTAAACAACCAAAAGCCAAAGGAGCAAATTAAAATTCGTGAAGTGAAATATTTAAACTGGTTGGAAACTCGGGGTTTGATAAAATAAAGAAAACGACTGGCAGAACTATACTAACAGAAACTATGAAAGAGTAATAATAGTAATGGTTTAAACATATGAAAAAATTAAGGAAACACAAAGAAAAGAAACAAAGAATAATTAGCGCTCGGCAAAAAGTGAAAAATCTAGAAAAGGATGCAAATATAATGTTACCAATCAAACGAACTTTATACTCGCGAGGGTATGCATTAAAGTCAAGTACAGAAATCAATATTGATGTTAACAGAATTAACAAAACTAGTTAATACTAACAGCAAATAAGTTGAAGAAATCAACGAATCAAATAAACATCCGTAGAGACATTTCAAATGATTCAATGTGGAAATAAACAAAAGTTTTATTAGTGACCAATAAATTTAAAAATACAAAAAACGTATTACATTAAATTCTATATCGTATCAATCTCGTGTCGATTAAACATTCCTTCAACATTACTAAAGAAGTTAATCTATGCGATGAATGAATTCGATGATAATGATAAGCCATACACCCGAATGATATGATTAGATGACCGTGCTATTATTGCAAAGCTCGAGGGTTCGAGTTTATAGGCCACAATTCCCATTGGGTTTTCACAGTAACGAAGGCACACGCTTTAAAATTTTTCCCTTTTATCACAAATATTTGATCACATCACTTTATTTCGCACAGTATCTGTTCCATTTACACATTTCGATTTTTTTTTTAATTATGAGGAACGGTTTTATGAATATTTGTATATTTGTTATGAAGAATGCTCAGATGGTCCTTTTTGGGCGTGCAAATTATAGATTTATAACGGAAATGTATATCTTTCTCGTAGAAAAAAACAACCTTTCGTTGTCAAAGGCGATGTATTATTTGAAATTCAAAACGGTGAAGGGTAACTTACAGATTAAGCTTCAAACGAAATTTTGATCAAATTAAATTAATTTGTCATTATGGCCTAGAAATTAATTAAACAATAGAATCCATTGGGGGTTCCAAATTTTATATATATTTTTTCCTTTTGATAAAAACGTTCAATACAACGTTAATTTGGATTTATTTTGTTTTTAATTTATTTTATAATTAATATGTGTATATAAGTAAATATAATAAATTTTATATTTTTATAATAAATATAGATTTTTTTTTATATTATTTTTGGTATCATTTTATCTAACACATGAGAATTATTAACCACAATATTAACAGAGCTCTTAATAACACATGAATAAAAAATGGGCGAATACATTTATTTTGAATGTAAATATTCGGACGATAATGGTAAAATAAATCACAATATTATTATGAATATATATGCAAAATAAATGAGATATAGATTGTCTGAGCTTATGTGTGTATGTAAATATATATTAACATATGTCTGTGTGTATCTATGCATGAAAACACTGGAATATGTATATATCGAGGGTATCATAACAACTAGGCGTAACTACAAATTTTTACGAAATTAGCTACGTGACTTAATTTTAAAAAATATCCTACTTAGATAACATTGCAAATGTAAAAATCCATGAGGTGTATATACATACATTCTAATTTACGTAGAAACATGTAGATATGATGTGTATGCGGACATGTTTTTCCAGTCGCATACCAATATCACCAGCATATGCTCATACAACCTTGTACCTATTTGTCTACATAAATCATCTATCAAGTTGCTAATACTTTTTAATTTCATTACGAACAGGACTGCAAAATTATTAGTTATACTTGCAGTAGAAAGGTAATAATTACTAGTAACTAAATACCAGTAATGTATCTGCTGTAAGTCTTTTTGAAATTACTTATTATTCTTTTTAATAATACGGTTAAGCGTAGGTTTCGGACATTAAATTAATTTCTCATATCATAATACTGGAGAATTAACATTCAAAGTTAAGTGTTGGAGTTTATTTTTTAAGTACCACATGTAATTAAAAAAATTATTTTTAGGTTGCAATGTTACTAACGATTCTGATAATGATTCAGAATATCAATCTAACCACGTTGATAATTCGTTACCAGTAGATGAACTGCCTGACGAAACTGGTTTCTTTGTTATCTGCTTCTGAATTTCCGGGCTGGAACCGCGTCACTAGTATATCTGCCGACGTTTCGTACCCATTTGTATGGGACATCTTCAGGGCTGAACTACTGCACTGAAACTGTGTCAGTGCAGTAGTTCAGCCCTGAAGATGTGCCCATTTGTATGGGACATCTTCAAGGCTGAATTACTGCACTGAAACTGTTTCAGTGCAGTAGTTCAGCCCTGAAGATGTGCCATACAAATGGGTACGAAACGTCGGCAGATATACTAGTGACGCAGTTCCAGCCCGGAAACCCAGAAGCAGATAGGATGGACCACGACCGCGGAAGTCTACGTACCAAACTGGTTTCTTTGTTATTTATTTTCCGTTTCCTGACTATTAATAAACATTTTCTCTCATAGAAAAACCAAACGCTAAAAAAGACTAGAGAACTGTACAAAAAAAATTGAGACAAAGGACAACGAAATAGCGGCGACGAATCTATTAGTGTAAAGGCACTACGTGAAACGAAGTAAACAACAGTTTCAAGTCTCCAAAATTGTTTTTACAAATATTATAATCGAATAGACGATTGGGAAAGACAACAACTTCATAACAATATTTAAAAATTTGAACCGTCAACGAGATTTTTTGATTTCAAGGATAAAGTGAAGCGAAATTAAAGCTAAAACAGTATAAAATTCAAGAAGACAATATACACTAATATACGCAAATTATACGTATTGAGTTTGAAAAAAATCTTATGGTCTGAGAAAATTGCTCGTACAGCCACAGAAAAAGTAAGCGATTGAGATTAGATATTCAGTCGCAAGAGAGACGAGCAAAAAATGAACCCAGATAACACTATCTAAAGCGAGCTCAGATTCAACAGAAGAGCATATTATTTTTTTCCAACTGTCTGCACCGTTGCCGTAAGGTACTAAAAAAAAGCTTTATTTAGAAAACGTTTTAGATACAGAAACTATGCATTCATTACACATTAAACCAGCTAGTAAAAGTAATATATACAGAAGCTTTAATAAGAAAAAGTACAGCAGTTTGTGTGTTACGTGAAGATCAATTTTGCTGCTATGAATTTGAACAAAACTACAGAAGAATGTTACGCGAAAAAATACCAACTGCATATTAAAAGGAAGATGCTACAAGTGACTCAACATAAGAAAACGTTATTTGGAACCTCTTTTTCACTGAAACTTGCATTGTATATAAAAATGAAATTATGTGGAAGAAAAAACGCATGCAATATGTTAATGGAACAGCTGTGTAGTGGCTGTCAAAAAAATAAATTAAAATAAAACAAAATCAATTTTTAATACAACTCTGGAAAATGAGATTTATATTACGGATTATTCAAAAATTTATGAAAAAATGGAAATGAAGCAAATGAAATTAATATCGAAAATAAAATGTTATAGCAAACTATACGAGTACGGAAAAATAATAAATAAGAAACTTTGAGTTTGTGAATATTTCCTACTTACATCGCCATTTGCCTTTATTTTGTAATTGCAATATATTTTGAAATAACGAACAGCTTTATTATTCTTTAAGTATTCAAGTATCAAATAAGAGACTACGTTGGACAAAACGAAGAGCATAACTACGAAATACTACATGCCTGAAAACTAAAATTCCTTTGCAAAAAAGAAATACTATAATTAAAGTAAAATAATTTATAACTGATAATGTGAAATTATCAGTTTAATCTTTGCAAATATATAATTTGGAATGTTTTCGTTATTTTCTGTAAAGTGCGAGTTTTGTAGTTACACCTGTATGTTATGAAGCAGTCGATATTTTTTTCACTTTTACACTAAAGATTTGCAAAAATATAAAATGAAAGGAAAGAATACAAAAATCGATAACAAAAGAAACAAGGACATATCATAGATTTCTTTCTTTTCATAGCACCTTGTTTATAAACACTTAAAAATTTCAAGTATTTTTTTTTAATACATAATCTATATAATATATATTTTTCTTTGTTTATATATATATTTATATAATAATTTATTAAATCTACAAATCTGATAAAAAAATCACTTAATATGTTCGGAAAAATACCCTTGTACAGACAAATACAACAGAATATCTTTCCTTTTATATACTCACTCACTCACTCACTCACAATTGTCGAAGTACGATACAATATAGAAACTGAACATATATAGGCAGCAGTCAACAAACATTAAAACAATTGAGATTTAGATAAACACGAAATATTAGTACCATCACGTAAATAAAGTATAATTTTAGGGGAATACCCTTTTATTTTATTGCGAAACGTAAGACTTTTAATGTATTTTACCGTATTGACAGAATGTCTTTTTCACGCATTTACTGTTTCAAAAATTAAATTATATATTACACATATAACTTGTTTTTGTTGCACCTATAATAATAGTATTCTATAAATTGGACAGGATTTTATTAAACTAAACAAGGACTTTACGCAGATGAACACTAAGTTAATTTTATTTAAAATTATTAATATAAAAGTATTAAGTCAGCCGGACGGAATTTGTCGTACCTCTAAAGGGAGTGAAAGACCTGATCAATACGTAATTGTTTTTAATCCAAAACCTTGTTTTTCATGGTTCTGCGGTTGGAATATAAAATATAATATGCGATAGGGAAAATGCAAAAATGTAGTCTTTCATAGGCAAATAACAAGATTCAAAACGATTATCGTAAAAAATGACTTTTTCCATAAGTTTTATATCAAAACTGTATGTCAATGAAATTTTGTCGCTTTACTTTCTGCCATTGACATTCGTTACTTTGCCATATATTTAATTTTCCATTCAATTTTGTACAGAACTTGTACTGGTTGCAAGAAAAGGTAGTGACTCTGATTTACCCTGTGCAACATAAGCATAGACGAAATCAAAAAGCAAAAAAGATGAACGCACACCACAAAACACGATATTTTTAGTAATTTACGTACTGCACTCAATAAGTTTACGTCATTGAAAAATGGCGGCATTTTGATACGTGTGGTAATGACATCTTTTTGAATCTCTGTGTGGTAAGAAAGGGAATACCATGAATCGAGGTTGCATGCATTTTGATACGACTGGTAATGACATCTTTTTGAATCTCTGTGTGGTAAGAAAGGGAATACCATGAATCGAGGTTAATATCAATGTGAACCACCATTTCCTGATCAAAACTAATTACTCGCACAAGATCCGGGAGTTTCCGTTAATTTCTGTAAAGGCAACTATTGGAAGCAGGGAATCTAAAGAGGAGTTTGCAAGTGTTTATAGAAATATGAGCCTCAACTGAAAGACTTATCTTTCAAACATACTTAAATACTAAGATTTTTTCATACTAAAAATTTAGAAAAATCTTTCGCAAACAGGTGATGTATGCCAGTGTACTAGAAATTAATTTTAGATTTACTTCTCAAAACGTAATTTGTAAAAAAATAATTCACAAAATTAGTACTACTCGAGATTAATTTTGCATTACTTGCATTCTTCATAGACAGAAAGACTAAATTTTTCCAAAACGAGTTAGAGATTTCCATCTACATAGATGATATATATACAACTACAACGATACTTCAATTTACGTTCAATTAAATCTCAAAATTGGTTTAATTTTTGTCGACTTTCGCTTGCGTGCATTTCAGAGATAATAATTAAGAAAAAAAGAAGGAAAATGTACACACTCTAGTTATAATAAACCTATTTGAAACTGGAATATTATTTATAATCATTCTAAATTTGAGTAATTGTACGATCAAAATTTACTAGTTTTAGTATTGCCAATATATCGTTACATATAAAATATAAATAAGACGTTTTTCTTTCATTATAAAAGAATTATTCCACACTATATCGACAATAAAATAATTATAAATAAATCTTAGGACTATTCGTGTTGTTAAAATATTAATTAAATTAGTGGAACGTTATTTCAACCTCACCTAAACAAAAAACTTGTATTAAAATTTACCAAATTCTGCAATCTAATATTTTTTTCAACACATTAACCACGACAAAATTCATGATATGCTTCCAGAAATAGCTCACCAGTGACTGACGATGAAACTTGTGCGTTCGAAGTTTAGTTTTAACGCTCCTTCCCACTAACTTGCACACCTACTTCGCTCTCACCCAAGTTAAACTGCCTTCATCTTCTTTTGCGAGTGTATTTATGTTTTTAATATCAATACTTTTATTCTTTTGGATATTTAAATAAAACAATTATAGAAAATAAAAAGAAAAAGATTTATCTTGCGGAAGGCGTATAACTCGGGAGGATTTCGTTGTTAATGTGTTAATGAGACATCTCTAAAAAGTTTCTGTATTTTGGCGTATTTAACTTTCCAATTAATTAATTAATTTAAAATCAATTAGGTTAGGTTGAGTTTGTGCTATATGAAATGCATTCATTTTATCTGACCATGGATTTATGGCGCGAACAGAAAAAAAAACTTTCCAAAAGTTTTACATTTGGACTGTTCCATTTACATGATTCTTCTTTTGTTCTTTTTTATATTTCGATCATTCTATGGTCGATACCCAAAGTAAAGAGAGGGAAGACGTAACACTATTGCACATAAGTAGCTAACTATTAAAAGACACTCTAGAGGGTTCCGCAGGAGTTAAAGGACTATTTGCACTATTCGCCATTAATTTTTGCCTAACTTCTCGTATCTTTAACTGAAGTGTTGACCTGGAAGGGAAAAGATCCGAATGTTGAGCTTGAAAAGTTGTGGTCGCCTCGTTCGATGGGAAGTAAGTGTCTTGTTCGCGGAAGAATTGCAGAACTAACTGTCTTCTCTCCTCCAAGACTTTCCTATGACCTTTTTCTGAATCCCTGCCAGTACTAGGTGTTTTTGGTGTTCTAGGTGAACTAGCCTCATCCATTTCAGCCATATCTTAAAGAAATAATATGATGATCAAATATATTTAAAACATGTACTTACAAAGTATACCTTTGGCAACATCAATATTAAAATCTGGACCAAAGAATGAGTTACCTACAATTGGTCTATCACTGATTTTTGACGTGCTAGATTGCGGAGTTTCAACTTCAGATTCCTCCTCAACAGAGGATCTATGTGCAGTTGAACGTTTCTTATGATAATTTGAAAACCTCGGACTAGAAGGTACAGAAATTGCACTGGGAGATTGTCCTTCTTCAGGTTTAAATTGCGGTAATGAAGAGAACTTCTTTTCAAAATTAACTTGTGCTAACACTCTAAAACGAAAATTTTAAAAATAGAATCATCAAAATAAATTGTAAAAATTAACCGAAAGTACCTATCCATTCCATCTTTATCTTGATTTTTCTTAAAAACACTTTTTCTGTGCATAGGTGACACAAGTGGTTCTGAAGGTTGTTCTTCTGTAGATGATATTGTTGAAATGTCATTAGACTGTTGATTGTTGGTATTTGCGTTGGCTGAAGTAGAAAAAAAAATGTTAAGAACATTCGAAAGTTCCACAAATCTTTCTGATATACCCATTGACTGACGTCTTTGTAATGGCGCTTTCCCCAACTGAGCGGGAGTAGGGGCAAGCTTGAATTCTCTCTTGATTTCAACAGAGGACGAAGAGTCAGAATTATTTCCATGTGGCGATGATGGCACTTCAGAAGGTGATTTTATTACTTTG
The DNA here is from genome assembly GCA_031893035.1 of Dermolepida albohirtum. NCBI lineage: Eukaryota > Metazoa > Arthropoda > Insecta > Coleoptera > Scarabaeidae > Dermolepida > Dermolepida albohirtum. The sequence continues at coordinate 20,990 of JAVIWB010001197.1, read as the reverse complement.
GCATTAATTTTCGTATCTTTATTATTATCGACTTTAACTAAAATCCCTAAAATGTTAGAAAAACAAAAAGTTTATGAAAATTAACATTATTAATAAATTAATGATATACAACCATGCTCAGATGTATTAGACACCCCAGGTAAAAACCCTTATTCTCGGTATTATCCAAGTCTGACGGAAATTAACCGAAAAAATAGTTAATGGTATTTACAGAAATGCGTTTTTGAATAACCTAGTTAATCCCCTGTTGAAAAGAATAGGTGGAAAGGGGAAATTGTGGATTTTAGAAATTTAGTGTCATTCTAGCAGTGTGTGAGCAACGTGCGTTTGTGAGTTTGTGGTAGAGATCAATTAGATTATCCTATTTTTTCACGTTGTGTCAGTTATTTGTTGAAGAAAAATGCCTAAAACATGCGAGTTGTCGGTAGGGGAACGCGCCCAAATAGTGCTACTGCATTCCCAGAAGTTATCAATAGCTGCAATTGCAAAAAAAAAAATGTTCGCGATGTGCAGTCCGTACAACCATTAGTCGCCATCAGGAGAGTGGGTCGTTTGTTAACAGGCCAAAAAGTGGCAGAAAACCCTGTACCTCGATTAGAGAAGACAGAATTTTACAAAGACTGGCTCTCAGTGATAGAAAAAAATCGTCGAAACAGCTCGCCAGTGAACTAAAACAGCGTTATCGCGTAACAGTTTCTGCGCAAACAGTGAGAAGGCGTAAACCGCTTTTAACTGACGCTCATAAAAAGAAGCGGTATTTATGGGCCAAACAACATGAAAATTGGACAATCGAGAAGTGGTCGAAGATTCTTTGGTCTGATGAATCGAATATCAAGGTATGTAAGTACTTCATGACTAATATTCTTATCGTTGTATGCATTTCAGGCTACATGTAACATTAAACAAAATTAATCCTGTCTAAGTGCTAACTTTCTTCTTTTGCCTGGCAGCTTTGGGGACTACTTGGGACGCTCTACGTTCGGCGTAGGCAAGGGGAAGCTTATGAACCACAATGTATCATTCCCACAGTAAAATTTGGAGGTGGTAGTATCATGGTTTGGGGTTGTATGTCTGCATACGGTGTTGGAGAAGTGTACCTGTGCGATGGACGGATGAATAGCCAACGCTATTTAGCCATGTTGGAGGAAGTATTAGAACCGTCTGTGCTAAAACTATTCGACCAGGATATTCCACAATACATTTTTCAGCAAGATAATGCGCCCTGCCACAAATCGGGAGCTGTAATGCGTTGGTTCGAGGAAAACACAGTGGAGGTATCAGATTGGCCGCCACAAAGTCCCGATTTGTCGCCCATTGAAAATTTGTGGCGTATCTTAAAAACTAAGATCACGGAACATAAATGCCTGTCAAAAGCAGAATTATCAACAAAAATTCGCGAAATATGGGCTGCAATACCACCGGCAGAGTTACAATTTAGTAGCAAGTATGCCTCGACGAGTGCGAGCTGTCATTAAGGCCAAGGGCGGAGCGACAAAATATTGATAAATTGTACTATATTACTAAATAACACTTGTACATAATTTTTACAACAGTTTTATTTTCCTCACCTCTCGTTTGACTAAACTATATAAACTATAGATGTATGTATGTACATAAATTCGTAAGGTGTCCAATACATTTGAGCATGGTTGTATGTCTCTCGTATATATTACGAAATTGATTTTTGAAAAGTACATATAAAGACTTTTCTCGGTTGTATATTCCTTTTATTAAAAACAATATGCGACTTTCTATTAAACGAAGACAATTCGACGTAACTTCTACGTACTGGTCTAACCACGGTTGTTGCTCTTACGGTCATTGACTGGGAGCCTATTCAATTAACACACATGAAGTTACAAAAGCAAAATAGAATTCATTAAAAAAAAGGTCACAGTCCAATTACAGTTAGTGATAGATGAACAGTGTCAAATCCAAAGCGAAAAAATGTCAAATTGAAGGCAAAATCGATAAAGCATCAAAAGATATTTTCAACTTAAATAAAAGTATGCTAAAACAGAAAACAAGGCCCGGAAAGAAGCAAAAAATAATTATCGAGATATAAAAAAAAACTTAAATGTGAAATATTGCGCTTGAAAAAAGCAACCACAAATGGACTGAAAAATGTTATGGACGCTCACGTCAAGTAATTGTACTAAACATATAGGCATTGTGCAAATAGTGTAAATTATTGGTTGTTCCTATTTATTGTCAATAAATAATATCGTTAATTAACACTTGGTCGCAAACGATCTCACAAGGAATGCACATAAAAGCAGAAACAACTTTTTAATAATTTTTTTTTTTAATAATTTAATTACTGCGCTTGAGTAATGCATAGGATATATACAGAGACAAAAAAAAGTGAAATAGTAATAATAATTGTTAAGGGATAAAGTGGAAGGATAACTAGATACTTCTTTAATTTTTAATAAAATTATATTAGTTATTCGACATGAACGCTTAAATTGCTAGAAATTAACGAATGGTGGATTGTTCTTGGAACCAACTTCGATGACCGTCTAAGTATACTTTTTCTAACCATAAATAATATATTTTTAGTCCTAGAACATTTGACAGAACATACAGTCTCAAAATACTGCTTTATTGCACACCCCTGAAGACTAGCACTACAGGATTTTAACAATGTGTTGCTTATTGAACAAATGAAATGAAAGTACGTTGAAGCTATAATTCTAACCCTCTAACAATTCTCGAAATGACCTAAAATTACTTCCGCTTATGGTTACAATACGCATAAAATTTGTAATGAGTGCAAAAAGATTCCTGTCGCAAAAATGTATTAGAAACACTGTGTTGTATGATTTTTAAAATGAAAATAATGCATTCCAGGAGCGGATCTACAGAACATTTATTATGATTCAAACGCAGTGTTTTGACTATGTACTAGTTTGGCGCCTTTACGTGGCAGGTTAAGGATCAAGTCAGATAAAAAAGACATTTCAAGTACTCTTTCAGAGTCACTTTTGATTATTAAAATTGCAATGAAATTATATATAGTTACCTACCTGTATTGTAAGATACATTGGAATTATTGGAATTCTGATTTTGAGATTGTATTTGTTCATTCTGTGACAAATTTGTCCTGTTCTGCGCTTGACTGACGATTACTGATTGTGCTGCTGATTTTGGTACTATCTGTAGTGGTTGTATTGAAACACTTCTACCGTTTGTGTCCGAAACTGGTATCTGAAATGAGGACTGCGGCATATACACATATTGAACTGAATGTTCCGACGCCGAAGAAGCTACAACTACTACGGGATGTGACCTGTCCGTTTCATTTGATAGGCACAAGGTGGTGGATTGGCCACCCAAAGGTGGATTTAATATGGTAAACGTTACCGGTTGACCTTGAAATTGATTCGAATGGTTCAAGTGGTCACCGACTTGTATAATTCCGGTCTGTTTCACTTGCGGTTTTAAAATCGTGAGTGTCGGGGCAGTTTTTGTAGTAACAACACTACTTTTTACAGTTGTATTTATCCAACTTGTATTATCACTATTATTTAAATTAAACGCTGTACTCGTTAAATTTTCAACTTTAGAATTAATCACAAAAGGTCCATTATTCCAATTATGTGAATTTTCAGATGCTTCAGATTTTACTTCTGTCTTAATTACCTTTGGGGAAGCTGGCATCGTCTTAAAAGCGCCACCCGTTGGTTTAAACTCACTAACACCTTGAGGATTCATAGGAGTGTGATAGGGATAATTCAGCACAGAGGATGTTGGTACTGGACTGAATTTAGGATTATCATTGGCGATTTTGGCTTTTATAGGTTTAGGCCTACAAGTCACTTCAGATGAAGTGAAACACTGTTGTTGAAATGCGGATCGGCTCTCTAATGTATTGTCCAGATCACTATGAGATTCTGAATCCGAATCTGTCACTTTTTCTTTGCATTTTAAGTCGATTTCCGGCGGAGGTTCCTCACATATTACCATCTGATCATCATCAGAAATATCTCCAGTATCTTGTTCAACAGCCGCAATTCTTAATGGATCAGTCTGGGGTTGAGGAGAGTGACTTGCATGGGGACTTATGGGGGCGTCCATTGCTTCTTCGATATCTCCGGTTGAACTAAGTTTACTTCTTCCCGAACCAGTAGATGATTTTCGACGATCCTTACTGCACCTAAAGATCAGTAAAAGTAAATAAAATACATACACAGTATATCTTTTAAGCTACCATTTCCAGTCAGGGTGAGCTTTAAAATGTGCTTCCTTCACTTCGGATGCTAATTCATGATATTTCTTCTTTTGTTCAGGTCCCAAAGCATACCACCAGCCACCTAAAATCTTGGATACGGTTCTATTATCTTGATTTGGATGACGCTGATGAACTACGGCCCTGTGCCTTTTCGAAAATATCATGAAGGCATTCATTGGTCGTCGTATTCTTTCCTTGTTCTAAAATGATAATTTAGAATCATCACTAAAAATTGCTTAAATATAAAATTAGACGATAAAAGGTAACTAATTCTGTAAATAATTAAAAACCTTTGTTGTTGATGAATCCTTTGTAGATGTTTGAAGCGAACTTAATGACTGACTCCGCCTTTTGTTTCCATTGTTCACTTCTATATTATTGGGTATCTCCGTAGGTTCTGTTTCGAATACATCATCATCATCTTCAGTTGGCGCAGGCATTGGTTCCGGATCGGCCTCATCATCAACAATATCCAATACAGGAGCTGGTACTTGAGAAGTAATAGATGGAACTGGAGGTGCTGACAAAGGTGGGGACAGTTCAGAATCGGGTGGTGATATTGGGCCAGGATTTGCTGGAAGAATAGGCACAATAGAATGCCAAGGAATATAGTATGACTGATTTGTCTGTGTAGCTGGAATTTTGGAATGAATTGCAGAAGGTTGTTGTTGTTGTTGTTGCTGCTGCTGCTGATGCTGCTGCTGCTGCTGTTGTTGAGGTTGAGGTGAAGGCAAAGGTTGCAAAATATTTAAATCTTGAGTCGAACAAGGAATCATTTGTGATGGTTGAGGTTGTACTTGTATAGATTCTTTGTTGTTTAATGTGGCGGTATTTGTTGTAACTAAAAATAAACAACGTGTACACTCCGCAGAATCTAAATGAACTAACACACGGTATACAATTTCAAACAACTAACTAACCTTGTTGTTTGACAATTATTGGCTGGGTTGGCTGTGGTACTATGGTTGTAACTGAAGTTGGAGGTGGGCCAGTACGTTTGACAACGGACTGATTAGCGGCAGGTAATACAGGAACTAACTGAGTCGGTTTTACAATAACCGGAAGTAAATGTCCAGTGGCAGGTAAATTCGTATTCAAATTTTTAATGTTGTTATTACCCGGAGCTACTCTTATAGTTGGTGTTTGTTGTAAATGATCATTATGTATTATCTGCCGCTGAATCTGCGTCTGCATATCTTTATTCTTATCACTGTTGTTATGAATATCATTTTTAATTATCATTACGTTTTTCTCCTGACTCTGAGGGAACAAACAGTAAAGCGTTCCTGAAAAGTATGGATCTAGTGATATTTGAACATTTGTGGTGCAACTACTCACCTGGTAGTTGTCCATTCTCTTGTTCGTTTGTGGACTGATTAGAAGCACCAGTCAAGGCATGTTGAAGTATAACACTTTGCTGTTCGGTCACCACAGGCGTCCATGGTCTAGGACCAGGAGATATACGAATGACGCTTGTATTGGGTTGTACAGGTCGGACAAGTTCGGGTCTAAAAACATATGTAAAAATTAAATTATAAATTATCAAATGAATTTGAACTTTTAATCACCTTATCACAGGTTGATGATTGTAATTATTTGATGTATATCCCGTCCCTAAACTAGGTGAATTTCTTTTCGTTAAATGAGAAGGCGTTGTAATGGGCATGAATACATTTTGTCTTGGTCCGATCGTAATAGGTGATTGCATATTAAGAGGAGATGAGCCTTGCCCGTTTGGAGAAAATGCCGGTGTCGAACGTGCACTTCCCATAGCAACTATAAAATTATATGCAAAAATTAATATATAAAGCTTGATCTGTTTATTATCTAATGATCTTCGATAATTACCTAACATTGTCGCAGCATCTCTTTCATCTTGGTCAAACTTAGATGTTATCCTCCTATCCCCACAATTCGGAGATATTTCAGAATCTCTGAATGTCTCTTCACTGTCACCTTTACTACTCGATCTAGCAAAATTCGATTCTCGCCTTAATGTTGAATGTTTTGAACAATATCCTCTCCTTTGTGACTCTTTCAGACAGGGATCCTTCGAACAAAGTCTACGCCACTGTTTGCCATTAAATTTTTTTCTCACGCCATTGGGATTAACAACAATATCACCCTTTTTATATTTATGAGGTGTCGCCGCTTGACTCCTCGGCGTAGTCGGTTGAGATCTAAGTGTTATACTACTCGATGAACTCCCTCTACTCTGCATGCTGCTTCTTTTACTGCTACCGGATAATTTTTCATTTTCCGTGGGAAACATTATATCTTCTCTCCTCAATTCGTCATCACTTTCTCCTAAATCGTCGTAATGTCTGCCGTTGGATTGAGGAGTACACACCGATACAGGCGTGCTAAGTTGTGTCGGAGATGTGTTAGGCAAATAATCTAATGATTGTTGCACTGTCGTGTCGTGAATTTGAAATGATTGCTTCACATGTTCCAATTCTTCGTACCAGGGTGGCCTTAACAGGCGTAAATCAGGTCTATTTACAGTTATTTCCCGTTGGCTTTCTCCGAATACTGCAACGTTGAATCTGACTTGTTTACCTTCAATTATGGACACACACACAACTCCTTCGACAAATTTAGATTGATCATGGCGCACGCACACTCTAGTGCCCAATGTCAACTGATTAACTGATGGTGCTGCATCGCCAATAACGTCATAGCATTCAGCAGCTAATACGTCAGTTAATTCAACAGGTTCCTCTTTTTTACCGTCTAATTCAACTATTATCTGTAATTATAACGGATAATATTTTTGATATCAAATTTGGTTTACGATTTGCAGTTTAAATGGAGGAGAGTTTGAAATATTAAAATGTACATAATGAAGAGTTAACGATTCATTAAACTTTCAAGACTTTTATTTTATTTAAGTGTTGGCTGTGAGAAAATAAAACGGCACTATTCTCTTTAAATGTACTCGAAAAGTGTATTTAAAGAAATCGAATCATTTGACTTCTCGTTTACGTGAATGCTGTCAGACAAAGATCTTAAGGGGCACCACGAAAGCTAGCATTATAATAACGACATGCCAATGACCCCTGTAATTAGCATTAAGCTATGTAAGGACGTGAAGGCATGGATTATTTGATTTTTGTATAACTATTATTATTATAAAATTTAATTTCTTAAAAAATTACTAGTGATTTTGCAAGATGAAGAATTTCAATGGTTTTAGAAAAAATTCCTTTTCTTGTCGTTCACAACAGTAATTGCATGATCGAAAGAGAAATAAGTTCCCCGTAAATGTTCCTTCACCTTAGCGAATATAAAATAATTATTGGAGGCCAAATCTGAAGAATTGAGAGGGTGGTCAGAAATTTTCAGACCAGCGCTGTTTACGACAGCTACTGAAACATAATTTTTGTGAGTTGGGACGTTATCTTCCTGAAACAAATCGCTTCCGTTCAATTTTCCCTCACCTTCTGTCTTTTAGCCCTTCATGAATTTAATATAATTATATTGCCGTGGTGGTATATGATCAATAAAAGAGACTCCTTCAAAACACCAAAAAATTATTGGCATAATTTTGCCGACGGAAGAAATGATCGGAAGTTTCCGGGGAGGGGGTGAACCTTTATATCGCCATTCCAAACTTTGTACTTTGGAAACAAGACTCTCTTCGGAATATAAAATCTCGAGATGAACTTTTAATTTCGTAATATAAAGGGACAGAATCGGCTAATGTATTGGCCATGTTATTATGGATTTCCTTGCAAATACTTTACATTTACATTTTACATTTCAATTTGATACATGTTTTTTAAATAAAACAAATAAATCCTGAACAAAGTAATCTCTTAAAACTGTAAGTACATTAAAATAAACAAAAGCCAAATCCACTGAAACATGTTTTTGCCAGTGAACTCTTCTTATAATTTCTTCTCCATTTCTTCAAATTGTAGATAATTTTTGTTTTTGCAATTGTTAGGTATATACTATCTCATATGCATCAAAAAACATCGATTTATTTTGTTTATAGGGTTGTTCATATTACCAAACATATTAATTATTTACCAAGTGCAATGAACTTTTGCTAAAATTTAATTTTTCACTCCAATTAAAAAAAAAGAAAGGTATACATATATTACATCAAAATAAGCATAAACAAATAAGATTAAATCACAAATATAATAGCACGGGCAATGATATAAAATAACAAACTTACTTAACCAACATCATTGTATGAAAATAATAGTTATAATTACTTTTATATGTTAGGAAAATCTATGATGTATTTTAAGAACAGTAGTGCAGTTGTAAACGATTCAAAATTGAAATTTATTAAAAACACTTATCTCAATTATTTAATATGAATTAAAAATGTTAAAATAAAATCAACTTTTTGTTTATTATAAACAAAACAATTCAATAACATTATGTTCCATTTATGTGATATAATAATATTAATGATAAGAAATATATACAAATAAATGTGAATCATTTCAGTTCAACAAAATAATGTGCAATAATAAATATTTATATACAAAAAAAAAAATTTTACTGTAGAAGGTGACAATATATAACCAATTTGAAAATATTTTTCATAAAGATATTAGTTTCGATTAAAGAAATAATACTTATAATACATATATAAGCATTAGCAACTTACATCTGAACCTCGAGCTTGTAGAATAACACCAGGATAATACCATCCACCTTGTTTGGCTAATACACGATGACCACACCATTCACTCAGATCTACAGAACTTTGTTTCTTTGGTATATCTTCTTCAGTCCTACGCCAATCCATTACTTGAGGCATGCATACCACAGATACAGGAGTACAAATTGGATTACTTTCTGCCTCTTCAATATCAGTCGGTACAAATTTCCTTTTCTTTGGTAAGGTACGTATGACCATTTCCGTATTAGACATTGCGTGTATGTATGTTCCAGTGTTTATTTTGTGTGACAAACAGATTATGTATCAGCTACGTATGAATGTCATCATATTCTATAAGCATGCAATGCTTATAACAATGAAATACTACGAAACGGAATGAATCTGTGGTCAACGTACGATATTCACTGTTCTTCAAACTCATCTCTTCTCAGATAATTTTCTTGTTGAAATATTAAATTGTTACTTTAAACAGCATAAACGTGAATAATTCAGAGTGCAAACGCTATTGTCCTTCAGTGTCTAAAACATATTCATAGTTTTTTTTTCACAAAACTCGTGTTTCTAACAATGAATGGATAGTTCATATCGAGCATCGTATAGTAAATAAACAGTAGGCTGTCATATGGAACACGGGTAATATAAGTGTTATTTTAGTCTTACAAAGATATGTTTACTTTCAGTTTAATCGTGTAAAGTAGCGTAAAAAAGACATTACCAACACTTAAATCTATATTCAAAGGAATCATAACACTTCAACGTATCACCCACAAGAGTATTATCCATAAAACTACATCACATCGAAACACCCCCGCGAAATCCATTCTATCATGTAGTAATACTCTTCGCAACTATGCCCGAAGTCCGATTTACACTATACAAAACGATCACTGGTATAGTATTTTTCCTATTTCCTTTCATGACGTGCATTTAATTTTATCCATTCATTTAGATTACAGCGCCGAACATTTAGTCATCCGTTTAATAAACAAAAATCACTATTCTCAACGTGTAAATTCGATTTCTTTGTAAGAAACCCATCTTACAATAACCAATTATTATCTCTTATATTTTTTATGTTCACAAAAAGATATTTTTTCTTTTGCTATCGATTCCCGCCAATTCAATAATAATAATAATAATTAAACCGGTGCTAACACCGAGAGAAACAATTCAGTTTATAAAATATTATAAAATTAAGAGTAAAATTGTCTTGATTATAAAGATTTTTTACATAAATTCAATATATTTATTTCTACAAAATAAATGAATATTGAGTTTTAATGAAATTATTAGAACTAAAATAAGTTTCTTAAAATAAAGGTATTAATAAGTTATTTTAAGATAAATGTTTACATGACAAATATTTTTAATTATAATAGTTATAATTTAATTTATTTTAAAGTAGTAGAACATACTCTAAACTAACATTTTGGTGCAAAATATCGATTGAAATTAATTTCCTGTGTTCTTTCTTTAAAATTACATTAATTACTCTGTTTCATTTTCATAAAAAGGAATTATTTTGATAATTTCATAATGAAGTATTTATTTCACATAGTAATCTTATTTATCGAACTTTTTTACCATATAATGCAAATTGCTCATACCAAAACCAATAATAGTGTAGAAGAAAAACCTGTCCGACTATAATCAAATCTTATAGCTTTTAGTAATAGGAATAATAGGTACAATGAAATTTTATTCTTTATTACTTAAAACTAAAGATAATAAGATATTTTATGAAAACTAGACATATTGAAGGCAATTAGTAATGTATAGTTGATTCATCTCTGGATGCTGGATATATTTATATACACATGTCGACTTGTACAAATCTATTAAAATTATTGCTTATCCTTATCAGTAATTTAACTTGTAACTATTTTAGAACGTAAAATATCTTCGGCTTTATGTAAATAATATTTTTTGTTACTCGTATGTATTTATAGAAATAAAAATGTATTTCAGATTCGTTAGTAACTTAATTATATGTATATATTTTTAATTAAAGTGAGTTGTTTTCCAAGTTGCTCATTATGACATGCCAAAAGACGATAAAATTCAAAACATTTTATATAAATATAATAAAATAATAGCCAAATAAATGATGTAATGTTTATGAGAGAATTTACTGATTAAGTTTAATACATTGTATTTTTTCTCGTATAAATGCTTTTGATTATTCGTGTGTGTACTATGTACTACAATAATTATCGAATTAGTAATAATGAATGAAATGAATGTATTGTTATTCTCTTATTCATAATAGTACTATACTATAAGACTTTATGTAATATAATTCATTGAGTGTTTACAGTTTTATCGTAAATGTAGTTGTGTAAATGTGATGAGATAATAGGACGCTGACATTTACAAAACTGCAATTTTTGTAGCATATACTTATGTGTTTTATATACAGCACATACAGCATAGCTTTATATTTTGACAGTGCATTTTATTGACTGGTAGACTATTGGGTTACTGCGCAAAGATACAAATGGCGGCATAAAATAAGTTAGAAGGCTTGTACATAGAATGATCAATAAACATAGAACATAAAATTGTTGTGTATATTAGTTATGTAGTTGAAAAAAACTTGATTTTAAAATGTCAATATGCGTAGAAAATTGGTGCTTCTCCTTATAACAACCCTGATGGAACAGTACAGTGAGTTCCATTCTACAATTCCATTTTTATATCACTGATTAGGTTATATTGTATTGAGATTATTATTTCTTTTAGATGCACAAATTCATTGCAAAGATATACATCAACATGTAGTGTCACAAGGTTTACATTATATACCAGGAACTAATCCTTGTACACTTTGTGTTTGTGATAAGGGAGGACCAAAATGGTGTAAATCAGTTCTATGTGCTCCTCCACAAGTATGTAATACTTTCAGTTCTTATCACATTGCTTAATTATTATTTATACTTTTAGAATTGTAAATCTTTTCAAGTGGGCACCTTATGCTGTGAATTTAAATGTTTAGATGATATTTTAACAGTTCATGATGATACATACGATGTTGCATTGAGATTTATTGCAAGTGCTGTTACAGCTATACTATCGTTATCATTGTTATTTTTTCTATTTCATCGTTTAAAAAGGAGAAAAGTTCTCGTTCATCAAAATCAACAACTCAGTGATGATCAGAGAAGTTTAAATAGTATAGGTTATATTGCTGGTAGTTTGGGATATTTACCAGAAAGTATTGGGTAAGTTTCATGTATAAATGTATACCTGTAACTTTTCTAAAGGCAATCATCATATTTGCAATGATTTTAATAATATAACCTCAAATGTGTCCATAATTCATGGAATGAATATTTCTTCGTTTTAACAATGATAAATTTTTTTGTTAATTCATTGAATGAATATTTCTTCATTTTAACAATGATAAATTTTTTTGTTGTTGTCTAATTGATGTTAAATGTTTAAATGTCTTAGTATATGAACATTGTTTTATAATGGAATTAAATTATGTCAGTTTAGAGCAATATGTGAAAGATTGTTTTTCCAATAAAATGCACCTAATTATGAATAGCCAAAACAAAACCCACTAATGCAGTAATAAAAGAGTGAATATATTTTACAAATATACAGATAAATATTTGTAAATATAAATTAATAGTTTTTATAATGAACATAAATAATTTGTTGGTTAAAGTCACAGTTTTTGTATTTTACACAAAAACTTGTTTATGGATAGGCAAGTTGTTATACATGAATGCTTGGATTGTTTTCAAGGTAGGAAAAATATAGGGGATTGTTTATTGTGGTGAAAGGTAAGTATGTATAGATTTCTAAAACAGACAGGAACTTACCCGTGAAAATCTGGATGTAAATAATGAATTAAATATACATATTTATGAATAATGTACATTGTAGATAGTAGATTATTTATTTTATTGACCAAATAGTGTTAACCTTGAACACTGTTGTGTTCAAAAAATACAGGTTGCAAAAATAATGTACATGTGACATACGTGTATGTCTATTCATCAATTAAGTATAAATTACACAGTGGAAATATTTTCTCTATGTTTCTGTAGTTCATATGTATAATGCGGTACGTACAGTATATTTACAAAATTTTTACTTTGTTATCCTGTGTCAATTTTCCTTATTATTTTTCTATGCATAATACTTTCAAATTCAAAGGATTGGTACTTTAACTGGCCCATTCATTATCTAATCATATAAAATGTTTCTGTTGTAGGTATTTAGGTTCAGGAAATACACACGACATAGAATTTCATTATGAAGAATCAAATTCTCAATACTCTCTATGGAAACCACCCGGAAATTATTTCCCGCGCGGCGAAGCGCCTCCTCCTTACGAAGAAGCGGTCAGAACGGCTCAAATCGAAAACAATATTATAAACTCACAAATACGCTTAGCCAATTCTCTTTCTAGTGCGTTGAACGTTCCCAGGCAGCTACAACAGGTACCACAACAGGAAAACAATACAACAGTGCAATCTAATGGATCATGTCGGCATGATTGTAATTCGAATGGAACTAACAATAATATTCAACAGTATGCTAATGTGATTGTACAAGACATTACTGTACACAGCACAAATGATTCGAATTCAAAAGCAGAGAATATTAAACATAGGATTAACAATAAGGCACGATCACATTCTTCTGGGATACTGAACAAAAACGAGAGCTCTAACCACGAGAGAGCCTACGAAAATATACCGTTAAGTACTAAAAGTAATAATAATGTGAAAAGAGAACGACCAACAACAAGTTCAAGCTATAATACTAATAAAAATCAAAAAACCGAGGTACACCACGAATATACAAATGTAGATAAACCTACAATAAAGATAAGTAGGTACGATGTGATTGTAGAAAATAAAGTAGAAAACACTAATTTAAGGAAAACTGAAAAAAATAGGGATGTAGATAGTGTTAGTAAACCAGCAGGTACGCCTTCTTATAATTCAGCACATCGTCACTCACAAGTACCTGATAATTTAAATGTTCCACTGCTGAAAGGATCTCATGTTAGCGAACCTTCGCATTCGAAAGTGTCCAGTCATGAATTGCGCAAATATAAATTCAATGAAAGGACTGAGAGGAACGTGAGAACACTGAGTAAACAGTCAAATAACGCAAAAGAGATGCCTTTACATAGAACATTACCGAAAAATTTACGCGAATTATTAGCAAACGCTGAACAAATAATGAACGAAGCGTCAAAAACTGATGACAATTTGATTAGGAGGTCGCATGCGAGCGCTTACGATATACTTCTGTCGAATAATACGTCGAAATCTCAGGGTAACATTGCAGATATTAGATCAGACGCAATTGAAGAGACTCTTAACTGCATTTCTTTATTACCACCTGCACCACCGCCAAATTTCGCTTCTCCGAACTGCGAAACGAGTCAAAATAATGAAGACGAAGAACAACTCAGTCTTATATCATATCAGTGTCTGTCGTCATCTCAAGATGAAGATGATTATAGGTAAATATAATCAAATTAATTTTCTTTTTAATGTTTCTCCAACCTTTGTGATCATCAGCACCATCTTCCCAACTCTCTTCACAAGATTCTCATAGATGCCCATTATTATTGCAGATGTTCGGATAATATTTTGCCATCAACTTTTACACCAATTGCAATAAATAGTTATTTTGATAAATTCTGTTTTTCGCGTATCTCTTCCTGCAAATCTCTGTTCCAATAGCCTGTGTTCGTACCCACATATGCTTAAGAACTTGTTTCTTTCTAAATCTTTTAATTTCATATCCAATACGTTTACCACATAGGTCTAATAATGATTTCTGTACTGTGTGTAACTAATATTTTCCGATCGAAAAATATCGTGGTGTTTTTATGAATATACATAGCAATACGAATGTAATTGATGTATAAATAATACTAGTCATGCCCACATTTATTTAAATTGTTGCAGCATTTACTAGTATCAGTGTATTACCCGTAGTTGACCGTGCATTAAAATTCTATTTTTAGGCTGTGTGCGAACATCGTTCCATGCATTTAAAGATTGCAAGCAAGTTAAAATGAAATTAATTCATATGCTTTGTGATCATTGCCACTTTCTTTTTTCTTTTTTTACTCGTTGCAGGAGTGAATGTGAAAATTGTAAATCTTCCGGATTTACAATACCTAATGGCGAAGAAACAGATGTACTGAATGAAACGATGACTTTACAAAGGCGGCCTTTAGAAACAGGAGAAGACGTACCATATTATCGTACATCACTCACACTGCCAACAAATACCAGAAAGTCTAGGTAAGTTATGATCAGTAAATTAATCACGCAAATATCTACTTAGAACACAATAAATAATATACAATAGCAAAATACAATTAAGCTATGTACAGTTCGTTTAAATCAGTCCTAAAATTTTAAAAACTTTGTTTTAATTTGACTGGGATGTTAATATGATGCGTACTTAACAACATTAGTTAATTTATCAATTTTTAGGGCTGTGGTAACAAATACTAATCGTGAAAATTGGTTTACTTCAATGCAGGAGACTTCTAGCAGCGATGACGATGTTTGAATAATAGTTCTGGATTAATATTTGTGATTCAAATATATGTTAAAATCAACCAAGCATTTTTCTAAGTAAAATATTTAAAAAAAGAGTCCGGAAGCAATTGAATCTACCAAAGTTTTTTTTAACTTTTATTTAAAATTAACTCTTAAAAACTTACGAGATGTTAAAAGTAAAATTTTCGTTCTTTCAAAGAGAATTTTTGTTGTCCTAAACTATAGAAAAAGAAATCTCCATAATGTACTAAATATACGTAACTGTCTTTTAACATCTTGTATATGTGAATCGAATTTTAATTAATATACAATGTTTACTATATATTTTGTGATATTTTTATTCTATCAAGTTTAGTGCTGCTTGTAAAGTACTATAAATATTATTTTAAAACGAATACGAAAGTCAGAAAAATTATACAACCTAATCTATTAGTGCGCAGGAGGTCCTAATTGTCCTTAATTTAAATTAAGAAATTAAGAAAAAAATATATGCTAATGGGTTAAAGTGAAGTTGTAATTTATAGCACCCGAACAGTGGGGCGAGCACCGCTAACACTGTTAATATTACGCACCTTTTTTTTATGCATTCCTTAAGTACTAAATGATTTCATTCCAGTAGTGCATATTTCACACTTTACATATTCGTTTTAAAATAATGCACTTTCATAAATATACTTTTGTATATTTATTTATTATTTTCATTCTTACAGCTATTTGTATATTATTCAAATGGTATTTATATATCTATATTCTTATTACTGCTAAGCCTAATCTATGATGTTTGTTTAATACATTTATCTGTAAATTTATACGAATTTTGAAATCAAATTTATTATATGGTAAGGTGGAGCTTTTCAAACTAAAGATTTTTTTGTAAATCAGGTTTTTCTGTGTACTAATGTATGCATGTGATATTAAAGTTGATTTCTAATTATTTTTTTATCGAGGTCAAGTTGTGATAAAACCATTTAAACAAAAAATAATATTTTTATGTTGATTTATAGGGACGAAATATAAAATGAATTCCTTATCGTTTACAATTTTTTTATGGAATCAGACATTCATGTAATTCTTTTTGTTGTTACATTTTTTTACTAATATTATTTTTATTGGTTACTTTATAATCATATTTTTAGCCTAATCGTTTTTATGGCGATTTTCTAGGTTATATTAACTCTATGTGTTCACACTAAACATATATAAAGTAAATATCAACGAGTCAATATATTTACTTTATATATACAGAAATGTATATGTATATCTAAATATACATATATAAAATAATAAATGTGTAAAGGTACTATTTTTGTATTTTTTATTTTAACCCTAATTCTACCCTCGATACAAGTTTAATAAAAGTGCATTTTTTGTGTTCATAAATTTGATGTAGCTTATCTAGTGTTAGATGTTTTTCATGCGCTTTGAACAATTTTGAGTTCGCCAATGCGCTGTAGTGTAATTTGATCAACGTTTGATGTATTGTTTGATGCGCTTTCGATACACCTATATTACTCTAAAATTCCTTTCCTTTACCTTCGATATAGTCACTAAAATTTTAGAGTTTGTTACATATGTGGGGGTTGGAATGAAACTGTGTATTTTTTGTATATTGGAAAAATTTGTATAATCGCCACTTGACACATTTTTGATTCAATTTTAACAAATTTTACATTCGAAGTTATACAGTGTTTGTATTTACTTCCTACTAAGCGTTTATTATTTCGGTACAATTCGTAGTATCTGAAATGAATTTTAATGTTTTTTTAGGACAGACTAAGTTTTGTTGTGTTAGGTATATTGGGTAAGCGAAGAGAAAAATATTGAAGATACCCCAAAAAAAAAGGGTTTAATATCAGATTAGGATTGTAAGTCGATACAGAACTTCGTTTATATCTAATTCAATTAAAAAAGAAAAATACAACGGTAAATACAGTACAAGAAAAATAAACATTTTAGTTTTATTGTAAAACTAATTTTTTGAAATGGAGATGACCGATTCGGAAAAAATTGTAAATGGCGATTATTTTTGAAGTGGAATACATATAAATTCATAGTAATCAATGTATTTACCATAAACAATACGCGGATATTAATATTTCGTGATTGTAAATAAATAGTAATACGAATATATTGTAATTTTCTAATCCTGATTATGGTCAAGTTATCTTTCTATTGTGTGTGTTAATGAACATACATAATCGTGAAGAAAATAAATCATTTGAGTTTTTAAATGGTCTGTAAAACCAGAAGTAATTGAAAAAAGTACACGCTACTGTATATGTGTATAAAGACAAGTCCATCTGAAAATATGTTAAATGACTAAGAAAAAACAAATTCAAGGATTTTAGACGACTTCAAAATAAATATTTGATACTAACAAAGTCTTAAATTTTGGCATCTTTGTTATTTTTCTGAAAGTCGAGTCTAACTAGTCAATTAAATTCTAGTTGTGAAGCCAATATTTAAATTGATCAAAAAAACGTAACATAAATTACACAAAAATCCTATCTTTGATCTTTTACTATAAAAACAAGCAATTTTTTATCTCAAAAAATTAATTTACATGGGTATTTCCGTGATCGCATGTATAATAACTGGATTAGAATTTCTTATGCCATTGGTTGTTTCAAAATGATATGAAATATGGCGGGCATCGGTCGCGCGAAAATGTAGCTCTATTCTAAAGGTCAATGCCCGTTTGGGCATTTTGATTTCATAGATTATGCAAATGCTTTGTCAAGTCAACATTTATGTTTGTTTATAAACGATGCGTCCTCCTACTAGTGTTTTTTTATGTATAAACTATGAGGAAAGTCAGATTTACAATATTGAAAGCAAGTTTGTTTATTTATGCAAATTAGTAACTTTTCGATGCTGTCATTTTTCTATGTTGAATTCACCGCGAAAATCCAGAAACTCATTAGTAAATCTGGCTTAAATCATACATACATCATTTTGTACATTTTCTAATAAAATCGTATATGAAATCAATTATTGTCTTATTAATTTCATATTAATTAGAATAATGGAAAGTAAATACACCATATACCTAAAAACAAATTCCCTATTTTGAATTACAAAATTTCCTGCTCTTATTTTAATAACAAAAATTATAACCAATATATGCCCCTTCAGTTTACTTTTTTTATAATTTATTTCAAGTCTTCTGAATTGATTTTAAATAAAATACATATTATTTATACTGTAACACGAACCGTTTTTTTAATAAGTTCAAAATAATGTACTTAATGGTGTTCTAAACATGGCCGATTGTTTAGTAAACTTGCCTTTTGTTTGTGTTTTAAGCATAGGATTATAAAATATTTTAAGACTGTATGCTTTATCAGAAATTATGATAATGGAAAGAAGGATTAAGTTAAAAACATTAAATAGTCATATAACGTGTAAAATATGTAGAGGTTATTTAATTGATGCCACAACAGTTACAGAATGTTTACATACATGTAAGTGTTTTTTCGCTTTTCGCCGAATAAAAGAAATTTATTTTAAAATAATAATATTTTAGTTTGCAAAAGTTGCCTGGTGAAGCATTTAGAAGAAAATAATACATGTCCAACATGCAATAATGTGATACACCAATCTCATCCACTGCAATATATAAGTTTCGACCGTACGATGCAGGATATCGTTTATAAATTAGTGCCGGATTTACAGAAAAGTATTTACAGGAATTTCAACAAATAGCACATTCACAAACACCATCTCTTCATTTTAGATGAAATAAATAGGGAACGTGAATTTTATCGAGGTAGAGGTTTGCCTTGTCCCAAAGACATTCCACCGAATCCTGGTGAAGCAGATGAGGAGAAGTCAGTGGCTGATGTTCATGCTGAATCTGATTATCACAGACAAGATGAACAAGTTAATGTATGCCTGGAATGCACAAGTTCAAATTTAAAAACATTGAAGAGACGTTTCATACGTTGTTCTGCACAAGCTACAATACTTCATTTAAAGAAATTTGTTGCTAAAAAAGTGCTTAATGGAATGGAAAAATATAGAGATGTAAGTACTAATTTATTATGTAATTTTATGCACCTTATATTTGATTAATATGTCTGCTACTGTGCTGTGAATTTCAAAATGTAAATGATAAACAAAAGCTAATGTAGGGTATTTGTCAATGTTAAGTTTTAATGTGATTTAGGGTGAAATAAACATTTGTCATCACTAGAGGGACAATATATTATAGATACCAAATTTAAAAGATTTGGTGTCATTAATTTCCTGTAAAGTGTAAATTTAACCTCAACATATGTAAATATGTTATGTTTGAGGATTATTCAAATTATAAAAAATTGAATTGTCTGTCATACATAATAAGAGTGATATTTAAATGTAGTAATATCAAAAATTAATCTTCTAGTATATCCTTTTCTAGCCTGACATCAATTTAAAATAAGGTGAATAACATCACAATAATTTAACAATACAGAATCTTTATCAAGTTATAATTTTAAATTATCGCTTCTTATATGTATTCTAAAATTATTATATATGTAGTAAATGTGTTTAAAATGAGCCAAGTCAAGACTTTTCCTTATACCTTAATGCCATAAAACCTGAATCGCTTGTACAGGAAGGGTACATAAATAAAAAATTCAGTTATATTGAATAGATACATTTTTTTTTATTAAGAATAATAACAAATAGTCAATTGTTGAGATTATTACTGTGTGAAATTCCATTGTACTAAGGAATAAATAAAACACTTTGTCTAAATTTCACACTATTTTATATATATATTTATTTATTTATTTGTATATATATTTACGAAACTGGTCGCCGTAGATATATAATATAGTGTGAAATTTTTATAAAGTGTTTCATTTCATTCAATGTTATTTGTTAATAACAAGGCGGTTGTTTTTGAGTCTACTGACGAGTTGATACAATATTTGTGGTGAGGCATTGAGTATTAAATGTTTCATATTGTGTAGCGCGAATATCGTTTGGTCTTCAAAGCGTTTTCATTAGACACAGACGTCCAGATTATTTTTTAAAGCATTTCTACACATTTAACCAAATATTTTAAAAGCAGAATCTGAAACTAGCCTTAAGAAATGCTAATTAATTGCTTATACCGGAGCTAGTTTATGAATTAACCCATTAGGTTCAGGAATAGAATATATAAACCATTCTCAATTAATATTAAATGTATTGATAGAAATAAGTATGTTTATATAACTCGCTTCAACTATTAAAATTGACTGCATTGCATAAATTTTAGAATATCAGTTAAAGCACTTATTCGCTTTTTCTAGAATGATCGGCTGAATAAATTGACGGAGATCTTTGTATCTTCGTTACATATGTAGTTTCATACATCTGTAATCACTAGTGTGGGCGGAATCCTTCTTCGATTGATAGAAGCACTGAAATTATGAGATATGGGGGAGCTGAATAAGGTAGATGTACAAAATTTTAAGAGTATCCAAATTAATCTTCTTCGGCAAAGAAGTTTCTATAGACGGGATGTCATATCGTCATTCGTTTTCTTAAATGAAAAATCATTCTCTTCATCGAAACCATTAAAGTTAAA
>JAVIWB010001196.1:0-20040 GCA_031893035.1 Dermolepida albohirtum | reverse complement strand
CTTAACTTTGTGTTTTTTCTTAAAAATTATACGTTTAGCTATATATTTTACTACTGTTAAGAACAAAACAAGAGTAACTAAGCAGGATACTAAAAGAAAACCATATACATCCAAATTTTCACGTTGAAACAGAGTCATGTCTCTAGCCTTTGTAGATAAGTGACTCATATCTTTATTTCTAAGGGCGTATTCTATCCAAAACGTAGCCCTCTCCAATGGACTTTCTTTTTGGTCTCGGTATGATCGAGATATTACTTGCATATTTTGTTTGTAACTAAAACAAATGCAATGTTAATACACCAGTTATAAGTTGCATATAGACACTTACATTGGATTATTGATGACTTCTAAAATCGTTTCATATAAGATGTGTTCACTTAAATTTTTGATGTCCAATTTTTTTCCAAGTCCTCTTGATACCATCTTGTTCGCAATTACCATCTGATCCGCAAAGAATGGAAGTGCAAGAATTGGTACTCCGTGGTACATCACTTCCTGAGAACTCAATCCTCCACTGTGTGTTATGAATAGTTTAACGTTTTTGTGAGCTGAAACATACCATTGTATTAAGTGTTTAACAGTCATTTAAACAGCTTACCCAATATATCGTTTTGAGAATACCATTTTCTGATGATGACATTTTTCGGAACATCTTTTAAATCGTCCCCGGTGTACTTCCACAAAACGGTTTGTTTCAGTTTCGAGAAGACTTTCAAGAGCGTTTCTTTCGTCTTCGATGGCAATTTTGTGGGATTTACGACTGTACCCAAAGCAAAAAATATAATACCGTCCTTTGTATCGTCTAATATTTTCTGGACATCCTTCAAAATGTAAAAAAAATTGTGTTATTTGTGGCTATATATGGCAGCAGTATTTACAAATTGATGATAAAGTAGTTCATATAATAAAATTTATTTGTTAAATAATTACGACATTTAAAAAATTATTTGAAATTGGAAAAATCATCGATTCAGAAAATTTTTTTAATTTTAGGCACTCTATAAAAATCTGGTTAGAATAAACCATCTTACTAGAGAGAAAGAGACTTCAGTCTTGAGAGAGGTTATTCTGCAAGTCCTTAAAACACCATTTTAATAAGGAATCTAAAACTTATTTCGTAGCGATATATTAAGCAAATCGTATGACGTATCATTTTGAAACTCATTTTGTGACTAAGCTTTGTAATGATACAATTTTTAATATCGTCATAATACCTTTCATTATATCGCGCCTTTTAATAGTTTATTAATTTTAGCATGGACTTTCTATTCTCTCATTAATAAATTTCAAATTGACCACTTCGTCCATCTCTTTTTTTCATTCAAACTGCCTTTCATGTTCTCTAAGCATTGTGCGCACACAAAAGCGTAAGTATATACAGACACAAACTTGTACGTAGCGTCAAAATTATTTCATACGAAATTCTGTGATTGTTTTATTCAAAATGAATGATGGAGTGGAATTAGTTTATAACACACGATTACGCAGACGAAGTATAGATGTCGACTTTCATACGTAATTGGCAGCAGCTTTATTCAATGATATAGAACGTAAAGGAGTTGAAGATGAAATCGATTTATTCATAGACGATGTTGACAATCATGATATGGAGTACGTGCCTCATGAAACGTCTGATATTGAAGTGAAAATGACAATTGAAGCGAACGATGTTTTTGATAGTGACGAAGAAGAAGAATAGGAAAAAATGCATGCTGTAAAATCAACAACGAAGGAAAGAAAAGAAGAAAGGAGTCCCTCTAGTCCTGTTCTTTCGTCTCATTTTAGATTTCAAGAAAAAGAATAAGAACGTAAAGTTACTTTGGACTATGTACTATACAAAACATTGTGAGAGCGAAACAATGAAACAGAAAGCAATTCTGTTTTACAATACGAATAAAGGCGGCGTTGATTGCATGCATCAAATGGTTATACATTTCACACCGAAACACCCAAAAAAATAATGGACTTTCGTTTTTCTATAATATGTGAGGTGGTTAGGTGGTTAGGCCATTGGCAGCATTTTGCAGTTATAAAGAACAAATCGACAAATCTCGTGCAAGACAGAGTTTTATATCCATGTTATCAAAATCATTTGTTTTCCCGCACATTGAAAATCGAATTAACAACTTGTCTATCGTTAAGCAATTTACTACTCGTTCGGCGATCGAATCGTTCCATTTCATGCATTTTCTAGAAAACGTAATGCACTTTATATAATTTCATTAGTTTTCGTTTCGTTGTTTCATTTCAGATTTCACCACAAGCATTTGGAAAGTAAAATGTCCCTAATGCACTCGAGAAGAAGAGAAGTTGTAAACTCTGTTCACAGGGAAATAATAAGACGTACCATAAAACTCGTTTCTTCTGTGCAAAATTTTCAGAACCAGCATGCCAACACTCAAAAATTGATTATATTTGTTTTAGTTGTGTAAATGAAAATCAATAACAGAATTCGTAACGCATTCCATCATACAATCCCTTTTATAATGATTATATACTTCGAAATAAAACTACTTTTTACGAGGGTAGTTTGACAAGTAGTGAGAATGGAAAAGAAAAACGAATTTTTTAAATACAAAATAATCTTTATTTTTCAATATATTCTCCTAAGAGAGCAATACATTCATTCCAACGGTGCTCCAATGCCCTTATGCCATCTCTAAAATGCGAATCCGGAAGGCTTGCAAAATACTCATTTACGAAGATGATAAGCTCGTCGTTAGACGAAAATTTTTTTCTACCTAGTGCCGTTTTCAATTTTGGAAAAAGGTGGAAGTCGGAAGGGACTAGATCCGGCGAATAAGGCGCATGCGGTACTAATTGGAAATACAACTCGTGGATTTTGGACATCGCAACTGTGCTGATATGCGAGGGAGCGTTGTCTTGGTGAAACAGAATTTTTTCTTTGCCATTCCTGGCCGTTTAGCACGAATCTCAATATTTAATTTTTGTAGAAGTTCTGCATAATATTGTCCGTTTATTGTGGCACCTTTTTGAAAGTAATCAATGAGCAAAATGCCCTTTGATTGCCAAAAAATTGATGCTATCACCTTGTTTGCCGAAAAAGTGGTTTTCGCTTCCTTTGGAGGTGCAGAACCACGTTCTAACCATTGTTTCGACTGTTGTTTAGTTTCGGGTGTACTGTAGTGTACCCAAGTGTCATCGCAAGTAACAAATCGTCTACAAAAATCAACCGGATTCCGCTTATAAAGGTTCAAACACTCATTGGCAATGCGCAAACGAGTGAACTTTTGATCAGTCGTAAGCAACCGCGGCACCCATCTTGCAGAAAGCTTCGAAAGGCCCAATTCTTTCGTTAAAATGTGGTGCACGCGTTCTGTTGAAATGTTTACCATGTCTGCTATCTCTCTCACTTTGAGTCGTCGATCTTGCGTAATAATATTATGGATTTTTATAATCATTTCCTTAGAAGTCACGATTTTGGGTGCTCCGGAGCGCGCTTCATCAACACAGCTTGTTCTACCACGTTTAAATTCATTTACCCATCTACTTATTGTGGCGGATGATGGAGCAGATTCGCTTAATGTTTCCCGTAACTCATATTTTATTTCGGTAGCTTTCATACCCTTAATTACGAAGTATTTAATTACCGCACGATACTCTTCTTTTTCCATTTTAACGAAACGACGTGTTGCTTCTTTTTCAATCGGCTGTCAAAAATAAACTAATTAACCGATTTATCTAAACATCGGAATGTAAACATGTAAATAGGCAACCTAAATTGCAGTGCATTTGTTTTACCAATCAGAGCGCCACTTATGTGTCATTCTCGCTGCTTGTCAAACTACCCTCGTACTTTCAAAGACCTTTTTTTAATATTTTCACCTCAGCAGGTAGTTCAACATATGCGGAAGCAACTGAGAACTAGAGAAAAAACTGAAAATATATACTTGCGTGGAATATAAATACGATGCGTCGCCAATAATACGATATTACATGAAAATATATCAGGGCATGGCTAGACCCGATGAGGTCCGAATGTGACAATCTAAATGGAGGGTTAAACAACGTAAATAATAAAAATAAATAAACGAAAATAGGACTTACATTCGGTAATTTTTCTGATCGTTTAACGTGTACTCCTCCAACTGATATAATATTCGGTGGCAAGGGCTGCGGAAAATCCAAAACCGGATCATAATTCGCTAACAGAATCCCTATTTTCTTTTCCATTTGATCAAACGGTGTTATGTCTTTTCCATATCTTTCTTGTGCCATTTTATATATGTCCCTCATGGTGTGCCATTTTAAGTAATAATCCACTACGTAGAGAAGGGTGTTCTCGACTCTTTGGAAGAACGTCATTTTATCCGTATAGGGTAGATGATACATCGGGAAGTAATAATGGAAATGACTTCCCATGGTGTCCAAAATATATGGCGGTAAACCGAATGGCGATATTCCAATTGTTGGTGGCCTTCCGAAATAATCTATTAGGGGATAAAATTCCTGTCCACAAATCATATCGAGTGCAATAAGATCGAATTTATCCGTTGGATATTCTAATATTGCTTGTAACGCATCTGATTTTAAATGATTTTCAGTAAATAATAGTACGAACTGCCAATACACGACCAAAGCTGAGACCCTGTTAACGTCATCGTATACCCCATCATCAAAGTCGGCGAAGAAAGCTGTAACAAATATTGAATTAAAGTACGTTGTATTTTATAATGTACGGTTGGACATGTGTTAGTTCTTTCTTTTTAGTGCTAATTTTGTATGTGCGATGTGTACCTATCTACTTGGAAGGGATACAAAAGGATCGTTTTAAGGCGTCACGATGTACATGTGTTGACTTGAAATCTATTAGCAACATTTAACGTAACTCTAATTTTCAAATCCTTACAAAAATGTATAAAATTACAAACGAACGTGTTGAAAATATGTGCGTTTTGGCTTTCAACGGTACGAATCGTATGCGGAACTTGTTTCGTACGGGTACTTTGCCGTAGTTTGCAGGTGCGGCACTGTTTAATTATATGCTGATGATGACAACTTAGTTGTCGAAATACGTATACAGAATACGAAAATTAACGTGGAAAGGGTTTATATATCAACCTTCATTGATTAAGTTAATCAACCACAGCCTCCATCAAAATTACCGATAATATATACGAGGTGTGGCTATTAAATAACGAGACTGACGCTAATACAGAAGAAGTGCGCATGCGCCTAACATCAACGACTGACAGCTATTTATCGTGAAACTTTCTCTTTCGAATGCAGTGCCTCCCGCGTCTGTAAACAAATCAGTATAGCTGTAGCCTTCGTTCGCATTGAGTTGTTTTTTTATTTCGCCAGAAAAATGTTAAGTGTAACAATAGAGCAACGAATTGTTGTAAAATTTCACATGAAACTTGGAAAAATTGCTACTGAAACTTATAATTTATTGAAAGAAGTGCATGGAAATAAATGTTTATCGCGTCCGCGTGTTTTTGAGTGGTTTAAGCGTTCGAATGAGCAAATCCAAATTCAAAGCATTGATTGTTTTTTTAGATATTCATGGGATTGTGTACCTTCACTAGGTTCCTGAAGGTCAAACTATTAACAGACATTACTACCTTAACGTTCTTGCTCCACTCCGTGACAGAATAAGGAAAAAAAGGCCCGAATTATGGAAAGACAAGTCATGAGTTCTTCACCAAGACAATGCACCGGCTTACTCCGCATTGTCAGCATCCCAGTGTTAGACCATCCGGCTACTACTGTTTCCTAAGGTGAAATCTGAACTAAAGGGAACAGTCCGTTGAAGCTTTGAAAGCGAAAGCGGCACGCATAAGGAGCTGAAGTATAGCTAATAGAATACGAGACAAAAAACACATAAGAAATATTATAACATGGGGTTCTGCTGTGAGATTTTATCCCCTCTACTACTTCCTTCACCTGCTGATCTCGGAGCACGCACGAAAATCAAACGCTCAGGAGATAACAAACAGTTCTGATCTGATATTGAACAGAAAATGAAGGGTATGTTATCGATAAAGAATGGCTTTTAATTGAGAAAGAACAGCTTTTAACAGGTAAAGAACAGATTTTATCAGTTCATTAGCAATTCAGAATGGTTCAGTATTAGATCAAAGCTGTTCTTTACCAGTTGAAAGCTTAATCAATTAAGGTTAATATAATCCCTTTCCACAATAACTTTTGTATTGTGTATACATATTTCGACTACTAGTTGCCATCAGTGGATGATTAATCACTGTATCGCAGCTGGAACTATGGCAACACCCGCATAGCAACAAAGTCCTTTACCAGAGTGTGTGTTTGGATTTCAACAGTGTAAGTCGGGGACGGACTTTGTTTCTGTGCGGTTACATACGTCTTGTAGTTAAGAATACATTTGAATTGAACAAAATTGCATATGTTAGCTTTAGAACTAATACTTTTTTTTATTTAAATAAGTGCACAATGTACACTTCGTTTATGAAAACATGTTGAATATACGAATATATGAATAACAATTGGCAAATCATTTGAAAATTATCAATAGTAACTTACTTCTAAACACAATTACTTGTAATATTTACCAGGTATTTTATAGAGAGTATAATTTTCGGATTTAATCTTAGGATCAAGGTATCCCAACAATGTTATGTTGTGTCCTTTCTCTAAAAGTTCCTGAATTAATACCTCAATCCATATATGATGACTTACAGATGATATGGGACTAATAAACAAAATATTAGCACCAAACACACTTGTCGTTAGTAAACTCAAAAGCACGGTGTGAAAAAGCATCGCGAATGAATTATGTACTAAATTAAGAAAATGGTTTGACCTTTAATGTAACTATGTATATACTAACAAACTGAAACAAATGATCATTACATCTCATACATATATATATATTCGGAAATATAAAATGTTTTTTTTCCTTATCAGCTTTAAATTTCGATTAGAAATCACGATTATAGGACATTTTAATACTTCTTTACTAAGTTTGAAGACCTTGAACAGACCGAATTGAAAGAGATATTCTACAAAAAATATCACATCTAAAAATAATCGTAATATACAAGGACGATTTGACTGAAAATGAGATTCGACTACTAGCGCTATCTTTCGGAAAAATATAGTACTATACCCCAATTCCGTCTAATTAAAATTTGATTAATTTTTCACATTTATTTCGGAAATTAGAATAGCGCGTATGAAATAAATAACAAGGGAAAGTTCCCGGTTCGAAGCTTCAAAAAAGTTGAAGGTTTTGAGTAGTCCATCACAGGACGTGCTCGGAAGATTTTTTTGCGCCAAAAAACATATTAAGTGATCACCGCAGGTTCATCAGCAGATAATTAAACAGTGCACTTGAAAAACAGTGATTAAGTTAATCAACCACAGGCTCTATCAAAATTACCATATTAAAAAAAAATCGGTTTTTAGAATATATTTCGTATATCAAGCTTGTCTTACATGGTAATTTTAAAATCATAAATTCACCTTCGTTCCGTCGCTTTCTTTAAATTTTGATGAAATAATAGCAAAGAGCGTTTAGAATAGCGTAAAATATACAGGGAGGTTTACTAAACAGGCGGCAAAAATTCAAGAGGAGTATTTTTAAGATTGTTTTGTTCTCGGATGATATTCCGAAAGACTCTATTTTGAAGATATGGAGCAATAAAAGTTTAGAAAATTTAATTTTTTAATTTAAATTTATGTTTGCAATTACCTATAAATAAGTGCTTCGCGATGAGAAATTATTAAAAATTAAGATTTCCAGATATTCCGTCGTTATTACTAATGACAGAAAATTAATTAAAACAATTTTCTGTATTGGACTAGGACTCGAATCTTGATCTTGCGTTCTCTAAAGGATTGCGTTAATCAATTGAGTCATCATTTAATATGCCATAAATTACGTTATAAACAAATGATGGCGCTAGACATACAATCTGCAAGGCGCCACGAAAATTTTTCAGTCCACTCTTGTACTAAGCAAATTAAAGGAAAGACGCCTAGATGCTTCATTTTTTTCCTAGTAAAATGGAGTCAATAAATCATAGGTATGAGGCCCCTTCAGTCACCTCCTCATCACCATATACATCACACATACACCATATGACGCGTTGTACTCGTATATGAGGTACAGTCGAAAAGCTTGATAAAAGAAAAATATACGAGGTGTGGTAACTACTACAAAAGGCTTACGATGTACACGAAAATATATCTCACAAATTCACGTAGAACAAAACTTGACGAGTGTCTATGATGTCTATAATAATATGTCTTCATAACTAATCGTACAAAGCTACATTA
Organism: Dermolepida albohirtum; assembly: GCA_031893035.1. Classification (NCBI taxonomy): domain Eukaryota; kingdom Metazoa; phylum Arthropoda; class Insecta; order Coleoptera; family Scarabaeidae; genus Dermolepida; species Dermolepida albohirtum. The sequence continues at coordinate 11,760 of JAVIWB010001196.1, read as the reverse complement.
TTTTTAGAAGGTAGTTTTTAAGATTTGATTTCGAGTAGATATAGCAGAATGCGATTAATTCTTTCTTTTATAGAATTTATAATTTCAGAAATTTTCACACAGTTGATCACTTTAATAATAACTTAAATACATTCACATCTCTTAATTACAATTCACGCATATAAACCGCTGCATAACAGTATATATATACATATATATATAAGAGTGGTTCGTGATTGTAAATGAGAATGTATATGTATTTACGTTATTGCTAGAGTGTTTAACTGTGTGAAAATTACTAAAATTATATTTTCTGTACTTACTTTAGTATATTATCTTCAAAACTTATCCATCTTATTTTTGTAAACACTATTATATGTATTTGTATAAGATCATGATCTCTGTCTTGGGCCTGGATATCGGGCAAATCTCGGTAAGTATGCTGGTGATTTATACATGCATTCTGATAGAAACGACATCCTTTCATTTCATGTTATATTACGTACTAGATTTACAGCCAAACACGCATACTATGTGTTTGGCTGTAAATCTAGTACGGATTTTGTCTTTGAGTAGATTTTACCGTGGTAGCAGATGCGACACTGATCACCATATACTAATGATGAATCGTTGAAATACATGTGCGGAACACAAAAAATATTGTAGAAAGACGTTATACTAACCTTAAAATTTACCTTCATAGAGGTTACCTAAATTATAAATTCATGATCAGGTTTGCATAAAATTAATACTAAATGTTTATAATCTGGAAGAACTGAGAAACCAAGTATTCTGACAACTACGAGTATACTTAACAGTATGACAAAACTATTTAATATAGAAACATAAAGGATTACAACACAAGAATTAAAATAGATAATCTGAATTTGTGGTAATAAAACGTAGGTCTGAATTTAGCAATAAAAAAATTTTAGAAATAATTATATATTTTAAGTAAATTCTATTAGCTTAATTATAGAAATAACCAAAAAACCCTTGACATTAAACAAATAAATGGATTATTTTCCAGAAACAGCGTAATATAGAATATACATCGATATAAATTATATTCTGAAACTAAAAAAAAGAAATAATATTAGGTGCGCAACTAAGTTCTCGCTGTTTTTCAAAAGATGGCTCCAGTAGCAAGTGCTGATCGATTGTGACATAACCAAAACGTCATGAACCAAGCTTAGACATATGGTCAACAAACCGCTTCGACACATTAGTGATTTTGTTTTTGCGTCATGTACTTTTGGTTGTGTGAAAATGTCTGATTTTGTGCCAAATAATCGTCATTTGCGGGAAGTGTTGCTTTTCTTCTTTCATTCGAAGAAAACGGCGGCTGAAGTGCATCGAGAACTCCAAAAAGTTTATGGAGATGCTGCTCTAAGTGAAACAACGTGCTGTGACTGGTTCCGTCACTTCGAAGATGGTGATTTCGATGTTGACGACCGTTCGCGTGAAGGAAGAACAAAAACCTTCGAAGACGTTGGATTGGAAGCATTGCTCGATGAAGATCCGTGCCAAATGCAAAAAAGAGCTTGCTTCGGCATTAGGAGTTACCCGCCAAGTCATTTCCCAGCGATTGCATGCTTTGAGAATGATTCAAAAACAAGGAACTTGGGTTCCTTATGATTTGATGCCAAGAGACGTTGAGCGTCGTTTTTTCGCCTGTGAACAACTGCTCCAGCGGCAAAAAAGGAAGGATTTTCTTCATCGCATCGTTACGGGTGATGAAAAATGGATTCATTACAGCAACCCAAAGAGAACAAAATCATGGGGACTGCCCGGTTATGCTTCTACGTCGTCGGTTCGGCCGAATATTCACGCTGCGAAGGTTTTGCTGTATATTTGGTGGGACCAGGGCGGTGTTATTTATTATGAGCTGTTGAAACCGAACGAAACCATCACTGGGGAACGGTATCGAACTCAATTGCTGCGATTGAGCCGAGCACTGGGCGAAAAGCGGCCACAATACGAGCAGAGGCACGAAAAAGTGATTCTACATAATGACAACGCTCGGCCTCACGTTGTCAAACCCGTTAAAACCTACATAGAAACGCTCAAATGGGAGGTCCTACCCCACCCGCCATATTCCCCAGATATTGCGCCGCCCAATTATTACTTGTTCCGTTCGATGACACATATCTGACTAATCAGCAGTTCCACTCATATGAAGACATCTCAAAAGGACTTGATTTTCGGATAGCCTCAAAAGACGAACACTTCTACTGTGACGGTATTCGAGCTCTGCCAGAAAGATGGGAAAGACTTGTCGCTAGCGATGGGTAATATTTTGAATGATTCATTTGTAAACATTTTTTCACAATAAAGTTGCATTTTCATCAAAAAAACAGAGAGAACTTAGTTGCGCACCTGATAGTTAAGATACATACAAAACTTATACATGAGCAGAAGTAGTTCAATATCAACTGACAACAATATTTTTAATTTTCAAAGAATAATACAAAAGCAGAAAATATATTGTGTGTATAAATACATTAATACAAAAAATATATCGTTTTTTTCCAGATATATCATAAAATTCCCATATATTTGTCAATAGTATAGGGTACTATTGAAGCATTTTGTTATCAGATCGAAAATATAAAACTCATGTGCTTTTTTAATTGGGCCTTATGTACACTATTATTCATTTTTTTAATGAAACAAGCTGGCTCTCTTTCTAGTTTGATATCGCTGCAGCGTGACATAAAAATATATAGAAACAATTGCGATTTTGATACCAAACCTATTTGTGGTAATGATTGCGCCTTCAAAAAAAAATTGGAAATCAATATGAAAACAATATTGCGTTTGCATATTAATTTTCAATTTTTTTGGCATATACCAATATGATACAAAGAATAGGCGTGCGTAGATCGCTGAAGCTGGTAATAACGGAGGCGTAAAACTTGAGCTCTGAGTTATTCCAAACAAAATAAAGTAAAATATATGATTTGGTTTTAATAGCTGCAGTTAAGTCTATATACATACATAGAAATAGCTAGTTCAAAACATCCGAACTTCCGATTACACAAATAATGGAAAGCATAGATCAGTAATTTAGTAAGTAAGTGATTATTTCTAAACATGCTTTAGAGAAAAACTTGAATTTGATTTCATCAATAATGAAATTCTCGAAATAGAAAACTATTACAACGAACGTATAATTAAATAAATTATATATATTAAAAAAATCAAAACACAATAAATTAATATATACATACATATAACGAAGTAAGTTTACAAAAGCACATACATGTATTTGATATTCATACATAGTTACCAGAGGAAAAAGGAAAACAAAAAGTAACACATGTTTGCAGATTAGTAGACCTTCCTCAATTTGCATAACAGTTCTGCCAGTTACGTACATGAGTATAAATACATCAAAACATGGTATAGTTTTCTTAATTTAATAATATTTGTGTGGTTCTAAATTTACTATATTCAACAGGAAGAAAATGTACGTTCTCACAATGTTAATGTTTATGTTTAATATTTACTAATTTTTAACAGATTGTGTATATAAAAAGAAATCGATTCAATACTTTCTTGTGCATCCTAGTCTTATTGATTATATTTTTCTCTTTTTAAAAAAATTGGTAAGACACTATTGTATGTATTTACATCAGAATAATAAGATCTGTCTCGGGCATGAGTGTCGGCATAACTCCGTAGATATGTTGGCTATTTATGCATATATTCAGAAAAGAATAGAAAGCCTTTCCTTAAATATTTTTTATAATTATTTAGTATTTAGTAAATTAAACATAGAAAATAATATTCTAGTAACGTTTAACTGTATTACTTCAATATATTTAAAAAAGTACTTCTTATTTGTAATTTCATTAGAAGTATCTTTATTTTTACTTTGATGTATACTTTTTAACTTGCAAAATGCTAGATGAAATTTATAACAATAAAAATTGCTAGTCCATTCAATTCTATTTAGATAGATAGATTTAATAAATAAAATCAAATTAATTCTTCAAACTATCTAATATATTGATATGAAAGCATATAAATAAACAGAAAAACCATATCGTTATATATGAAAAATTTACAATTAATATTATCTCTAATTTAAATTTTAATTCCTACTTATTTATATTTTTATTATCCTTTTCCACACTGGAGTAAACAAAGAAAATCTATTTTCTGTTTTCTTTCCTACGTGAAACAGCTCTCGAAACACTGGAATAAACAAAGAGTACATAATATTTAAAATAAGCTTTAAGTTTTTAGTGACTGTTATTTATATCTAAAATGTAATACTTTTCCAACTGCAATAAGTCATCTTCTTAATGTAATCTAGACTTTAAAAGTAACAAATTTGTTTTTTTTTATATCTCTGTATTCGAAAGGATTATTACCAAGAAGTTTTGCTTTTTTACAATAATAAAACAATGAATTATTGAACAAATTTTATTAAATTTCTCGTGTATGCATACATATCTACAGAAAAATATATAAAAAAGATTTTTTACCCAACCAGAAAATAAAACATACCATGAAATTTAGTTAAAATAAACTAATTTTGCTTAACTTTGTGTCTGTTCTTAAAAATTAAACGTTTAGCTATATATTTTACTACTGTTAAGAACAAAATAAGAGTAACTAAGCAGGATACTAAAAGAAAACCATACACATCCAAATTTTCACGTTGAAACAGGGTCATGTCTCTAGCCTTTGTAGATAAGTGACTCATATCTTTATTTCTAAGGGCGTATTCTACCCAAAAAGTAGCCCTCTTCAATGGACTTTCTTTTTGGTCTCGGTATGATCGAGATATTACTTGCATATTTTGTTTGTAACTAAAACAAATGCAATATTAAAACACCAGTTATAGATTGCGTATAGACATTTACATTGGATTATTGATGACTTCTAAAATCGTTTCGTATAAAGTGTCTTCACTTAAATTTTTGATGTCTAATTTCTTGCCAAGTCCTCTTGTTACCATCTTGTTAGCAATTACCACCTGATCCGCAAAGACTGGAAGTGCAAGAATTGGTACTCCGTGGTACATCACTTCTTGAGAACTCAATCCACCACTGTGCGTTATGAATAGTTTAACGTTCTTGTGAGCTGAAACATACCATTATATTAAGTATTTAAAAATCATTTAAACAGTTTACCCAATATATCATTTTGAGAATACCATTTTCTGATGATGACATTTTTCGGGACGTCTTTTAAATCATCTGCAGTGTACTTCCACAAAACGGTTTGTTTTAATTTCGAGAAGACTTTCAAGAGCGTTTCCTTCGTCTTCATTGGCAATTTTGCGGGATTTACGACCGTACCCAAAGCAAAAAATATAATACCGTCCTTTGCGTCATCTAGTATTTTCAGAAGATCCTGCAAGATGTAAAAAAAGTTGTGTTATATGTGGCTATATATGGCAGCAGTATATATAAGTTGATAAAATAGTTTATATATTAAAATTTATTTGTTAAATAGTTACAACATTTATAAAATTATTTAAAATTGGAAAAATCATCGGTTCAGAAAATTTTTCCAATTTTAGACACACTATAAAAATCTGGTTAGAATAAACCTTTTTACTAGAGAGAAAGAGATTTCAGTCTTGAGACAGGTTATTCTGCAAGTCCTTAAAACACCATTTTAATAAGGAATCTATAACTTTGCTTTATTGCATACCCATACACTAAGCAAGTCATATAACGTATCACTTTAAAACGCATGTTGTAACGAAGCTTTGTAATGATACAATTTTTAATATCGTCGTAATCCCTTTTATTATACAGCGCCTTTTAATTATCTATTAATTTAAGCCTAGACTTTTTGGTTCCCTCATTATTTCATTTCAAATTGACTACTTTATCCCATCAGTTTTACATATATTACTCTAGAATTTTTACACAACGTGCAAATTTTAGGATCACGAAATGCAATAACCCGTCCAGGGAGATACATATACACACGTAAGTACCACATATGTATATTCCATACCTACTTTACTTTACTAATCCTTGCATATTGTATTCCACTGCTTTATTACTTATACTTTGTATTACAGGATTTTCAATTCCGTTATTATTTTTACATATTGCTATCGCGATTAATTTTTGTTAATGTATTCAAAGCATTCGACGGATGATTAAAGAAGCCTGCTGTTAGGCAGGCGTTTAAGCGTAAGTTTAACATAGAATCTCCAACGAGGAAGTGTTAGAATAAATAACAATTCACGGATCTTTCTTGTCTGACGAAAACACGATTACTGGAGAAACGTATCTTAGAAAACTACAAAATTGGCTTGTTCCTCAAATGAATAAAGATTCAGAAAATTTAATTTTACAGCGGGACGGAACTCCATACCATTGGCACCTGAATATTTCTGATTGAATTTTCGCAAGGGGAATAAATACCTGGCACTTTGAGCTAGCAAGATCTCCTTATACCTTGAGAATTTTTTCTTATGTAGATTCGTGAATGATGTAGAATATGCATCATCTACTGTCACAAATTTGAATGAACCTGAGAAACGTATCACAGTTGCGGTGAGCTCAGTGACGCAACTAATTTTTCGTTGAGCGCGGGACAAATTCAGCTACTATCTAGATGTTATCGGTATAGCCTAAGGGGCAAATTGAACATCTATAAACTTTAATGTAGGTATAATCAAATGTAATTTACAGAACAAATACAACACATAGTTCAGAAAATATAGTCCATTAAAATCGTGTCCACCTATTTAAATAGGGTTTTTTGTTTATTATTTTCTAATAAAATAGGACTTACATTCGGTAATTTTTCTGATCGTTTAACGTGTAGTCCTCCAACTGGTATAATATTCGGTGGCAAGGGCTGGGGAAAATCCAAAATCGGATCATAATTCGCTAACAGAATTCCTATCTTCTTCTCCATTTGATCAAACGGTGTTATATCTTTTCCATATCTTTCTTGTGACAATTCATATATGTCCCTCATGGTATGCCATTTTAAGTAATAATCCAGTACGTAGAGAAGAGTGTTCTTGACTCTTTGGAAGAACGTCATTTTATCCGTATAGGGTATATGATACATCGGGAAGTAATAATGGAAATGACTTCCCATGGTGTCCAAAATATATGGCGGTAAACCGAATGGCGATATTCCAATTGTTGGTGGATTTCCAAAATAGTCTATTAGGGGATAGAATTCTTGTCCACAAATCACATCGAATGCAATAAGATCGAATTTATCTCTTGGATATTCTAATATTGTTTGTAGCGCATCCGATTTCAAATGATTTACAGTAAATAATAGTAGGAACTTGTAATACATGACTAAAGTTGTGAAATTATTAACGTCATCTAAGTCATCCTCATCATAGTCGTCGTTGAAGATAGCTGCAATAAATATTGAATCAAAGTAATAAATTGTATTCTATAATATAGAGTTGAACATGTGCTAGTCCTTCCTTTTTAGTGATAAATCCGTATGTGGAATTTGCTTTTGTGAGAGCGGTATTCTGGGAAGAGGAGTGAATGGCTTATGTTATATAAACATTTGTCTACCAGGAAGGGACAGAAAAGGGTCGTTTTACGGGCTGGCTTAGCTAGCACCGTGCAACTGCCTGTAAGAAACAAATTCCGTACACGATCCGTACCGTTGAAAACCATTGTGTGTTTTGACTTTCAACGGTACGAATCGTGTGCGGAATTTGTTTCGTACTTATTTTTTTGCTATTTCGTAAGTATTTGGTCACCCTTGTTTCATTACTGCGATTACCCAATTATTCACAATGAACGATAATACACTAATAAAACTCCAGGTAGAATAATTGCACTTAAGAGATCAGATTTCTCAATTCTTGGAAATTTTCGATTGTTATGATTTTATTTTAAGGTAGGATGTTATTGTAAACTATTAAGTATTTATACTTGGGTATTTTGGCAAAATTGCAGTTAGTTTTTGTGAGATGCTCATAGTGATAACATCGTGTGCTTCGAATCAGTTAGATATACCTAAACGGAAAGAATTGAGTGTAGAAACATGATCGTTTATAATTGCATACCATAAAACTGGCAAAAGCAATCGCGAAATTCCAACAGAACTTCAATTAAATCAGTCTACTGTGGGTTATATCATCAAAAAACACTGCGAATGTGGAAGTGTTTTGAGCAGAATTCGAAAAGGCAGACCAAGGGCAACCACCTTAGCAGAAGATCTTGCAATGGTGGTAACAAGCAAGAGAAATAGACGAAAAACTGACCCAGAAATCACAGCAGAAATGAATGCTGTTCGTCGAAAACCCATAAGTGTTTCCACAGTTAAACGGCGATTAAATGAAATCTGTCTTCATGGACGAATTGCAATGCGGAAGCCGCTTCTACGCAAGTAAAACAAGCAAAAACGTTTAAAATGGGCACGCGAACACCAAAATTGAACCATAGAAGACTGGAATAAAGTATTACGGACTAATGGATCCAAATTCGAGAATTTCGATTCACGAAGACGTGTTTTCGTGAGGAGGTGTGTGGGTGAACGTGCCCGTGAAGAATGCATAGCCCTTACTGTTAAGCACGGTGGAGGTTCAGTCATGCTATGGGATTGTTTTCCTGGATCAAATATGGGCGATCTCGTAAAAATCGAAGGTATACTAAAAAAGGAACAGTATAAGCGCATATTAGAGGAAAACACAATCTCCTCTGGAATTAAAAATTCGTGTCAGAATTTTATCTTCCAACAAGATAATGACCCGAAACACACTTTCAAACTATGCCGGGAATATTTGCAGAAATTAGAGAACGAGGGAACCACAAAAGTTATGGCGTGGCCTCCTCAGAATCCCGATTTAAATCCCATCGAGTTACTGTGGGAAGAACTTGACCGAGAGTTGAGAAAATCGGCCTCCACATCTGCTGTTAATATGTGGAAGAACCTGCAGAGGCATGGGGTAAAACAGAACCTGAGACATTACGAAAATTGATCTAAATAATGCCTTGATTGTGGGGCATATAGACGAGACTAAAATTTAGATAAATATATTATACGACAATTTATTTTAGATATAAAAATACATATGTAGTTTTCATATATATAAATAGGAAAAAGATTTCAATTTTGATTTTTGTTATAATTTGCAAGTTAAATAAGAGTGACCAAATACTTATGAGCGATAGTGTATATATTGTATTTTCCGTTAATATATTATTAATGCAATTGTCAGAAAGGATCTAATTATACAAGGAATATGAACGCACTAAATTGTTGAAATGAAATTTATATTTCTGTTATAAGTTCAGTTTTAAGAAAGAAATGTTAATCCTTCAAATACAGCTCATATACCTTTCAGGAACACTCATTGTATTTTCCCGAATGTAATCCCGGAAAGGTTTTGTTGATATATTTATGGTCGTTTTATTATACAGTGTGTATCAGCCAAATGGAATAAATTCGATAATAATTAAATGAAAGGGTTGTCGAAAAAACGCTCGGACACGTCGATTGGGATTTTTAGTTGCGTATTTTTTTAAATAAAAAGTTTATATACAGGGTGTGTCATGTAAAAGTGGTCAATACCAACTTTCTTATTTTAAATGCAACATCCTATCAAATATTAAATTTTTGGATTCTTTAGAAAATTCCGGACATATTTCATGTACAATGTCCTATACCTATCTTCGACTATTTCGGAAATATTAAATGTTTTCAGATTAATAATTTTGTTTACAATTAAAATAAGATTTTCACATAATAATTTGTTTACCAAACTATTAAGTGAAAATCTTTAATTGTACTTGTACTTCGTTTTAAAATACCTTGCCTTAGCAAAGTTTGTCAGTGTCATAACTGTTTGAATTTCGTTAACTACATTTCAGCAAAATGGTTCGTTTAACAGAAATGCACAAAATAACAATTCTGCAGATGATTGGTTATGGAGATAACACACGGACACAAATGGAAGTTGCTCACTTATTTCATGAGAAATTTCCAAAAGTTTCGCGAGTTTGGACATGTAAGGCAAATAAAAAAAGCAGCTGCAAAGGCAGTAAGTAGTGATACCAAACTGAATATTGTGCTTGAGTTTGAAGAAAACCCGCATACTTCTAGTAGACAAGCAGCGTCAATGTTCGATGTTTGCCATTCATCGATTACTCGCACATTAAAAGAAAATAAAATGCATCCCTATAAAATTGTACCAACTCAGGAGCTCATGGAAGACGACTTTGATAGGAGAACGTAGTTTTGTGAACAAATGATGACAATGTTAGATAACAGTGTGATCCAATTAGAACATATTTTATTTTCTGATGAGTGTACCTTTACGCTTCACGGTCATGCTAATCGTCAAAATTGCCGCTATTGGTCCAGGGAAAATCCTCACTGGATGAGGGAAGAACATACGCAATACCCTGAGAAGGTTAATGTTTGGGCAGGAATTGGTGGAGATCATAACGTAGGTCCTTTTTTCATTGATGGAAATTTGAATGGCGACAATTATTTACCATTGCTTCAAAATAATATCGTGCCAGCTTTGACGAACTTATATCCTGATCTAGCAAACCCACAAGTTCCAGCAAATACGATGTGGTTCCAGCAGGATGGAGCACCACCCCATTACCAAATCAATGTCCGGCAATACCTCAACCAAATATTCCCGAATCGGTGGATAGGTAGGCGAGGATCGATGGAATGGCCAGCACGATCCCCCGATCTAACGCCATTAGACTTCTTCTTATGGGGATATGTCAAGAGTATAGTATACAAAACTAAACCCCTCGACTTAGCTGACTTAAGAAGACCAATAATAGTAGCGATTAGATCGGTCACACCTGAGATGTTGAGCAATGTTAGAAAAAATTTTTATTTAAGGTTAGGATGTTGTCAAGACGTTTGCGGCGAACATTTTGAACATTTCCTACAGTGACATTAATGTTTTTCTTGTTATTTTTGACACTATCAAAAATTTTTCAAATTAATCTGAAAATATTTAATATTTCGAAAACAGTCGAAGATAGGTATAGGATATTGTACATGAAATATGTCTGGAATTTTCTAAAGAATCCAAAAATTTAATATTTGATAGAGTGTTGCATTTAAAATAAGAAAGTTGATATTGACCACTTTTACAAGACACACCCTGTATATAAACTTTTTATTTAAAAATATACGCAACTAAACATCCCAATCGACATGTCCGAGCGTTTTTTCGAACACCCTTCCATTTAATTATTATCGAATTTATTCCATTTGGCTGACACACATTGTATGTATGTACATATGTTTTCCCAACGCTTGACAGATTAAGTGCGTTTTCAAATCCCGAAACATGACAATAACATTTTAATATGATAACAGACACCGATATCGTGTATTACATAATAGTAATTAAGTACTTGAAATAAACATTATCAATGGTGAAATTATGAATTACCTGTTTTTGAAAAAATAGTTTGTTTTTATAAAATGATATATGTATATAATTCTACCTGGGAAACTACTTAAAGTATTAAACTTTATTTAGACATCCAGTTAGTAAACTAATTCATCATGATTTTATATCATGTGATACAGTTTACATGAAATTTCACAAGTATAATTTCAAATGAATTTTTAAATAGAAATTTTCTTATATCGACAATCTAAAATAACAATATTAATAATATGATGCAATTGTTTAGTGACTTGGACTTATTTATCTACGTGAAAATTAAGATTTTAAGTATACCACTTTGTTGAATATATCAGACTATCTTCGGATGATGTTAGTCGTAAAAAAATCGCGGTATCGCCGTAAATAACTATCGCAAATGCCGTAAT